>JAQSEC010004076.1:0-10423 GCA_028564925.1 Lithobates sylvaticus
ACAAAATAGGGGATAGTTTTATAGCATTTTTATTAATATTTTACTAGTAATGGCGGCGATCAGCGATTTTTATTGTGACTGCGACATTATGGCGGACACATCGGACATTTTTGACACATTTTTGGGACCATTGCCATTTATACAGCAATTAATGCTATTTAAATGCATTGATTCCTGTATAAATGACAGTTGTAGTGAAAGAGTTAACCACTAGGGGGAGGGGAGGGGTTATGGGCTGTGACGTGTGTGTGTTTTTTTTACATTAGGGGGCGGGGCTGACATCTGACGTCATTGATCGGCTTTCCCGATGACCGAGAACAGCCAATCAATGACAGGCAGAGTAGGAAGCGCGGGGAGAGGTTTGTTTACACATACCTCTCCCCGTTCTTCAGCTCCGTGACCTGATCGCGGGACACCACCGGCGATCGGGTCCGCTGGTCCCGCGGCCGGGGTCACGGAGCTCCCGACCGGGAGCAGGCAGGCAAATGCAAAATCATGTTTATATACGTGATTTTGCCTGCCTGTGCCATTCTGCCGCAGTATATCTGCGTGAGGTGGTCGGGAAGCGGTTAAGGGGAACCCTGCACCCAAATTTTTTTTTTTAAATGGCGTGGGGGTCCCCCTGGCACTATATACTCTGAACAGCAGTATATATACTATATGGCCTGCCCTATATACTCTGCAGAAATTTGGGCCTTGGGTGTTGGTGGTACCAGAACACTGTAAGCCCTCACAGTTACTCTTGGTGAGCACAGGAACGGGCCCTGCTGTGAAGTACTATATCAAAATTTGTAATTACATACCCCATTAAACAGGGGCAGAAAAATTGGGCCTTGTGGGGTGGTGGTAGTGCCACAACACTGTAACCCCTCACAAGTACTCTTGTTGGGCGCAGGGCCCTGCATTGAAATATTATATCAAAAATTGTAATTACATGCCCCTGTTAAACAGGGGCAGAAAAATCGGGCCATGGGTGATGGTGGTGGTGCCACAACACTGTAACCCCTCACAGATACTCTTGTTGGGCGCAGGAACAGGCCCTTCTGTGAAATATTAGATCAAAAATTGTAATTACATGACCCTGTTAAACAAGGGCAGAAAAATTGGGCCTTGGGTGGTGGTGCCACAACATTGTAACCCCTCACAAATACTCTTGTTGGGCGCAGGAACAGGCCCTGCTGTGAAATATTAGATCAAAAATTGTAATTACATGTCCCTGATAAACAGGGGCAAAAAAAGTTGGGTGGTGGTGCCCTAAACCATATATTGTTGGAAGCTAGCATCATCAAGATTGAGGAGAAATAGGATAGTCAGCATAGGCAGTCTTTAAGGGATCCCACATCCATAGAATTCAATCAGTTACATCAGCATCAGGTGCTTGATAGCTGTTGATCCAAGTCTCATTCATTTTTATGAATGTGAGCCTATCAACGGAGTCTGTGGACAGGCGCACTCTATGATCCATTGCAACACTGAATGTGTATTCAGAAAGAAAGCTGGATGCAGGACAGGCCAGTAGCTTAATTGCATATTGAGAAAGTTCTGGTCTAGGGATCAGCCGAACACCCCCCCGTTCGGCTCGCACCAGAACCCGCAAACGGACCTAAAGTCCGTGCGAGCTTTAGAACCCTATTAGTTATAATCGATGCGAACGTTCGAAATCAAAAGTGCTAATTTTAAAGGCTAATATGCATGTTATTGTCATAAAAAGTGTTTGGGGACCTGTGTCCTGCCCCAGGGGACATGTATCAATGCAAATTTTTTTTTTAAAACGGCCGTTTTTTCAGGAGCAGTGATTTTAATAATGCTTAAATTGAAACAATAAAAGTGTAATATTCCTTTAAATTTCGTACCTGGGGGGTGTCTATAGTATGCCTGTGAAGGGGCGCATAAGTTTCCTGTACTTAGAACTGTCCCTGCAAAAAGTGTCATTTCCCGTAACACAGAGAACAGTCATTCATTGAAAGTCATTCATAAAAAAAAAGTAATTGATAAAAAAAATAAAATTTTTTTATAAAAAAAAAGCGTGGGGGTCCCCCCAAATTCAATAACCAGGCCCTTCAGGTCTGGGATGGATATTAAGGGGGACCCCAGCCAAAAAAAAAAAAATGGCGTAGGGTCCCCCTTAAAAATCCATACCAGACCCTTGAGGTCTGGGATGGATTTTAAGGGGAACCCCAGCCCAAAAAAAATGGCGTGGGGTCCCCCTCAAAATCCATACCAGACCCTTATCCGAGCACGCAACCTGGCAGGCCGCAGGAAAAGAGGGGGGGACGAGAGCGCCCCCCCTCCCGCCTGAACCGTACCAGGCCACATGCCCTCAACATTGGGAGGATGCTTTGGGGGTCTGAGACCCCCAAAGCACCTTGTCCCCATGTTGATGAGGACAAGGGCCTCATCCCCACAACCCTGGCCGGTGGTTGTGGGGGTCTGCTGGCGGGGGGCTTATCGGAATCTGGAAGCCCCCTTTAACAAGGGGACCCCCAGATCCCGCCCCCCCCTGTGTGAAATGGTAAGGGGGTACAAAAGTACCCCTACCATTTCACCAAAAAAGTGTCAAAAATTGTAAAAATGACAGGAGACGGTCTTTGACAATTCCTTTATTAAAATCTTCTTTCTTCTTTCTTCATCCTTCGGTTTCTTCATCTTCTCCTTCCGTCATCTTCTTCCATCTTCTTCTTCCATCATCTTCTTCCTCCGATCCGCTTCTTCTTGCGCTGGTCTTCTCGTCCTTCTCGTCCGGCATCTTCTTCCATGGCTTTGGCGTCGGCTACTGTTCTCGGGCCGCTCCTCGCAATGCGAGGCTCCCGCTGTGTGAGGCTTCGCTCCGTCTGACAGGTCTTTTATAACGGAGGGCACCTGGTGACCCCGCCCCCCTCTGACGTCATGGGGAAAGCCAAAGGGAATTCCCCATGACGTCCCCGTGCTTCAGAGGGGGCGGGGTCACCAGGTGCCCTCCGTTATAAAAGACCTGTCAGACGCAGCAAAGCCTCACACAGCGGGCCTCCCATTGCGAGGAGCGTCCCAAGAAGAGACACTGACGCCGACGCCATGGAAGAAGATGCCGGACGAGAAGGACGAGAAGACCAGCGCATGAAGAAGAAGCGGATCGGAGGAAGAAGATGATGGAAGAAGAAGATGGAAGAAGATGCCGGAAGGAGAAGATGAAGAAACCGAAGGATGAAGAAAGGAAGACCAGAAAGAAGAAAGAAGATTATAATAAAGGAATTGTCAAAGACCGTCTCTTGTCATTTTTACCATTTTTGACACTTTTTTGGTGAAATGGTAGGGGTACCCCTTACCATTTCACACAGGGGGGGGCCGGGATCTGGGGGTCCCCTTGTTAAAGGGGGCTTCCAGATTCCGATAAGCCCCCCGCCCGCAGACCCCCACAACCCATCAACATGGGGACAAGGTGCTTTTGGGGGTCTCAGACCCCGAAAGCATCCTCCCAATGTTGAGGGCATGTGGCCTGGTACGGTTCAGGCGGGAGGGGGGGCGCTCTCGTCCCCCCTCTTTTCCTGCGGCCTGCCAGGTTGCGTGCTCGGATAAGGGTCTGTTATGGATTTTGAGGGGGACCCCACGCCATTTTTTTTGGCTGGGGTTCCCCTTAAAATTCATACCAGACCTCAAGGGTCTGGTATGGATTTTGAGGGGGAACCTACGCCATTTTTTTTTTTTTTGGCTGGGGTCCCCCTTAATATCCATCCCAGACCTGAAGGGCCTGGTTATTGAATTTGGGGGGACCCCCACGCTTTTTTTTTTTTTTTTTTTTTCTTTTTTTATCAATGAATAACAGTTCTCTGTGTTACGGGAGCCATCAATTCATTAGCCGCGAGTGCTTTTAAATAGCTTTTTTCCCTGCAAAAATGACACTTTTTGCAGGGACAGTTCTAAGCACAGGAAACCTGCCCCCCTTCACAGGCAACCTATAGAGGCCCCCCAGATGTGATACTGCAATGCTGTACTAACAGCACACACACACAAATCCCCAGAAATAGAGCACATATTCTCAGCAGTCAGCAGCACACTGACACGCTGACACACTGAAACACAATATCACAATATGCGAGGCCGCCGCGGGGCGTGTACTGAAGCCCCTGAGCATCCTGCCTGTAGCCAATTATGGCTCTCCTCGCTGCCGGCGCTGTGATTGGCCAAGCATGCAGGGTCACAGTGCATGCTTGGCCAATCATCAGCCAGCATTGCACTGCGACTGGCGCAATGCATTGCGGGCCGCTCGCATCACACGAATTTGATGCGAGCGGCCCAAATAGTTCTGGGCTCGCCGAACAGGCGAACGCCCGATGTTCGATTCGAACATGGGTTCGAATCGAACACCGGGCCCATCCCTATTCTGGTCAGTGGTCCATCCTCAAGACCCAGTAACCCAGTGGAAGCCCTGTTGGAAAGGTCTCCAAGTCTGCTCTTGCCCCTAGATATTCCTTCACTATGTAATGCAGATGCTGGCAATGGTTGCTTGAACCGATCAGACCTTGGGGCTGAGGACTGAAAATTTTTTAAAGGCATTGGTCTTCCTCTGACTGAACGAAGCCTCAGCAACACGTTGTCCAGCACCTGGAAATTGTTACCTCCCAGGGTCTGGAAATGCCTTGCACATACCTTTCTTCAAGGCCTCCTGAAGATGTTTCATCCTCTGCTCCCTCTGCAAAGGCAGGATGAGTTCTGCAACCTTACTCTTGTAACGTGGATCAAGAAGGGTTACCAGCCAGTATCCTTGATACCACGAATCATAGGGTCCTTTTGCAGGCTTTTCAGAATCATGGAGGCCATGCAGCGTAAATTTTCAGAGGCATTCGATTCTGAGTCCTCTGGGCCACTAAGTAACACCCTCCTACTAGCCACGTACAACTCCTTGGGTTTCTGAGGACTGAAAACCATCCCTTGAAGTCTGTTTCTGAGTGTTTTTCTCCATGTCCATGCTAACACAATCCTTCTCCTCTTCTTCCTGTGTGTTTTGCGGGCCCGCAGGAATGTTATCTGGATAAAGGGTGCCTTGAGAGGAAAGGAAGTCCTCCTCTTCCTCCCGCTGTTCTGCCTCAAGTGCCCTCTCCGTTATTCCACAAAGCGTGTGCTCCAACAGGAAGACTAGAGGGACAGTGTCACTGATGCATGCATCCAAACAGGGCTGTGCATGCATCTTTGATCAGTAGCCCCTGGCATGGTGAAAAGAAGCAAAGCTCCCCTGATCCTGCCATGCTCACACAGGTACTCATTGATGGCCCTCTGCTGCATGTGCAGGTGCTGCAGCATTGACAATGTTGAGTTCCACCTGGTTGGCATGTCACAAATGAGGTGGTTGGTGGGCAGGTTGCATTCCCTTTGAATGTCAGCCAGCTGGGCACTGGCATTGTATGACCGGCAGAAATGACCACAGACTTTTCTAGCCTGCCTCAGTAGATCCTGTAAGCCCGGGTACTTGCTGTAGAACCGCTGCACCACCAAATTCAAGACGTGTGCCAAACATGGAACATGGGTCAAGTGTCCCTGTCGGAGGGCGGAGAGAAGGTTGGTGCCATTGTCGCATACAACCATTCCTGGCTAAAGCTGGCGTGGCGTCAACCACCTCTGAGCCTGCCCCTGCAGAGCTGACAGAATCTCTGCCCCAGTGTGACTCCTGTTCCCTAAGCAGACCAACTCAAGCACCGCATGGCATCTTTTTGCCTGACTGCTTGTGTAGCCCCTTGAATGCTTATGGAGCACCGCTGGTTAAGAGGACAAATATGCAGAAGAGGCCATAGAGGAAGGAGAAGAGGAGGGGTGGAGGAGAGAGTTGTGGCAGAATCACCACTAGCCTTTTTGAGGCATGGTGGTGGAACAAGCTCCAACAATACTAAACCCTGCTCCTTCCCAACTGCCAGCAGAGTTACCCAGTGCGCCGTGAAGGAAAGGTAGCGTCCCTGCCCATGCCTGCTGGACCATGAGTCAATGGTAATATGCACCTTAGTGCTGACCGCCCTGTCCAAAGAGGCCAAAAAATTGCCTTCCACATTCCAGCAGAGAGCCGGAATGGTCTTCCGTGAAAAGAAATGGCGTTTTGGAACCTGCCACTGGGGTACAGCACATTCCACAAATTCACGAAAGGAGGACGAGTCTACCAGCTCAAAAGGCAGCAGAGTCTACCAGCTCAAAAGGCAGCAGTTGCAGTGCTAGAAATTTGGCCAGACTAGCATTCAGACGCTGAGCATGTGGATGGCTGGGACTGAATTTCTTTTTACAGTTCAACAACTGGGGTAGGGAAATTTGCCTACTGAAATCAGATGGTGGTTTACTGATAGCAGATTGTCTGAAAGTACTTGGGACACCTATTGCTATACCTTCATTCCTCTCAGTGCAGGTTTTTGAGAGGACTGGAGGTATAGTGGGGTTGGAGATCCCAGATGAGGAGTAAGGAGAAGTCCGCCTTTTTCTTTGATGTGGGTCTTTCAAGTGCTGTTGCCTAGGGATGGGCCCGGTGCTCGATTTGAACCCACGTTCCTATATTTTCTTGTCAGCAGCACACATATAGTACCTATAGTGTGTTTGTGTCACTCAGCACCCATAGGACTTATAGTGTGTTTGTGGCAGCACACATAGCTCCTATATTTTCTTGTCAGCAGCACACGTATAGTACCTATAGTGTCTTTGTGTCAGCAGCACCCATAGGACTTGTAGCGTGTTTGTGGCAGCACACATAGCTCCTATATTTTCTTCTCAGCAGCACACATATAGTACCTATAGTGTCTTTGTGTCAGCAGCACCCATAGGACTTATAGCGTGTTTGTGGCAGCACACATAGCTCCTATATTTTCTTGTCAGCAGCACACATATAGTACCTATAGTGTCTTTGTGTCAGCAGCACCCATAGGACTTATAGTGTGTTTGTGGCAGCACACATAGCTCCTATATTTTCTTGTCAGCAGCACACATATAGTACCTATAGTGTCTTTGTGTCAGCAGCACCCATAGGACTTATAGTGTGTTTGTGGCAGCACACATAGCTCCTATATTTTCTTGTCAGCAGCACACATATAGTAACTATAGTGTCTTTGTGTCAGCAGCACCCATAGGACTTATAGTGTGTTTGTGGCAGCACACATAGCTCCTATATTTTCTTGTCAGCAGCACACATATAGTACCTATAGTGTCTTTGTGTCAGCAGCACCCAAAGGACTTATAGTGTGTTTGTGGCAGCACACATAGCTCCTATATTTTCTTGTCAGCAGCACACATATAGTACCTATAGTGTCTTTGTGTCAGCAGCACCCATAGGAATTATAGTGTGTTTGTGGAAGCACACATAGCTCTTATATTTTCTTTTCAGCAGCACACATATAGTACCTATAGTGTATTTGTGTCAGCAGCACCCATAGGACTTATAGTGTGTTTGTGGCAGCACACATAGCTCCTATATTTTCTTGTCAGCAGCACACATATAGTACCTATAGTGTCTTTGTGTCAGCAGCACCCATAGGACTTATAGTGTGTTTGTGGCAGCACACATAGCTCCTATATTTTCTTGTCAGCAGCACACATATAGTACCTATAGTGTCTTTGTGTCAGCAGCACCCATAGGAATTATAGTGTGTTTGTGGCAGCACACATAGCTCCTATATTTTCTTTTCAGCAGCACACATATAGTACCTATAGTGTCTTTGTGTCAGCAGCACCCATAGGACTTATAGTGTGTTTGTGGCAGCACACATAGCTCCTATATTTTCTTCTCAGCAGCACACATATAGTACCTATAGTGTCTTTGTGTCAGCGGCACCCATAGGACTTATAGTGTGTTTGTGGCAGCACACATAGCTCCTATATTTTCTTGTCAGCAGCACACATATTGTACCTATAGTGTCTTTGTGTCAGCAGCACCCATAGCACTTATAGTGTGTTTGTGGCAGCACACATAGCTCCTATATTTTCTTGACAGCAGCACACATAGTACCTATAGTGTGTTAGTGTCAGCACCCATAGGACCTACAGTGTGTTGTGAGCACACATAGGAGCTCTATTTTTTATACAATATACACTACCGACTAAAATGGCTGGAAGACCGCCAAGGAGAGGCAGACCGTCCCGAGGCAAGAACACAGGGCAAGCAGGCTCTGTTTCTAGAGACAACAGTGCTGGTCGTGGTCGTGGTCGTGCATCGTCATCAGCACGTGGCCATGGGACACGCTTGTCTTTGTTTTCGGCAGCTGGACATGTTGAGCCGCATCATGCCGAAGGCTTGGTAGAATGGATGACCAAGCCCTCCTCATCCTCCTCATCCTCTCTCACCCAGGCTCAGGGTACTGGCAGAGCAGCTGCCAACGCGTACTCAATGGCATCATCAGCCACCCCTTCCCTAGACCCACCATGTCCTCCTGAGGAGTCCCCCGAACTGTTTGAGCACAGTGTTGGGTACATGCTCCAGGAGGATGCCCAACGATTCGAAGGCTCGGATGATGATACCCAGCTTGAGGAAGGCAGTAGTGTGCGCGCAGAGAGAGGGGATGCTGAAGGACAGCAATCTGGCAGTAATGTTCCACCAGCTGCAGCTTACTGCCAGGTTTGCTCTAGTGGTGAAGAGGGAGGGGATGATGAGGTCACTGACTCCACCTGGGTGCCTGAAGGGAGAGAGGAGGAGGAGGAGGAGGAGGAGGAGGAGGAGGATGGGGCGGCACATGTCCAACGAGGCAGGATGCCCCCTGGAGGCCAGCTAGAGGCCAGCACACCAACTGTATCACACCGCAGAGCTCCGCCTGTGCAGGGCGCTGCCTCTGCACGTTATCACAAAAGTTCTTTGGTGTGGGCCTTTTTTGAGACGAGTGCATCAGATCGCACCACTGCTATTTGCAATATTTGTCTCAAGCGTATCTCGCGTGGCCAAAACATCACCCGCTTGGGCACCACAAGCATGAGCAGACATATGTCGACCTGCAATGCAGCTCGTTGGCAAGCACACATAAAAGACCCACACCAAAGAACAAAGCGGACCACTCCTTGCTCCTCATCAGCTGGGATCTCCATCCCCACTACATCTTCAGTCCTATCTGAAAGCTGCTCTGAGAGGACTGAAGGTGTAGAATTAGGTGTGTCACAACCAAGTACTTGCAGTACACCGACGTCCGATTGTAGCAGGCAAATTTCCCTGCCCCAGCTGCTGGACCATCGAAAGAAGTATACTCCCAGCCATCCACATGCCCAGCGGTTGAATGCTAGCTTGGCTAAATTGCTAGCACTTCAACTGCTGCCTTTTCAGTTGGTAGACTCGGCCCCCTTCCGTGAGTTTGTTCAATGTGCGGTTCCTCAGTGGCAGGTTCCCAAACGCCACTTTTTCTCACGGAAGGCGATTCCGTCTCTCTACCGGCATGTGGAAGGCAATGTCCATGCCTCGCTTGACAGGGCGGTCAGCGGTACGGTGCATATTACCGCTGACTCATGGTCCAGCAGGCATGGACAGGGACGTTATCTGTCTTTCACGGCCCATTGGGTCACTCTATTGGCAGCTGGGAGGGAGCAGGACAAGGTGCAGTATTGTTGGAGGTTGTTCCGCCACCACGCCTCCAAAACGCACTACTGCTACTGGTTGTGACACACCTCTCTCCTCCACCCCCTCCTCTTCTTCTTCCTCCATGGCCTCTTCGAGTGCTCTGTCCTCGGAACCAGCGGTGCTCCGTAGGCGTACAAGGGGCTACGCGAGTACGCAGGCAAAAAGATGCCATGCCGTGCTTGCGCTGGTGTGTTTGGGGGACAGGAGCCACACTGGGACAGAGGTTCTGGCAGCTCTGCAGGGGCAGGCCGAGAGGTGGTTGACGCCACGCCAGCTTAAGCCAGGAATGGTTGTTTCTGACAATGGCACCAACCTCCTCTCCGCCCTGCGACAGGGGCAGCTCACCCATGTGCCCCGTATGGCTCACGTCCTCAACCTGGTGGTGCAGCGGTTCTTGGGCAGGTACCCAGGCTTACAGGATGTCCTGAGGCAGGCCAGGAAAGTCTGTGTGCATTTCCGCCGATCTTATAATGCCAGTGCTCGGCTGACTGAGCTGCAAAAGGAGCTGAACCTGCCCAAGAACTGCCTAATATGTGACATGCCCACCAGGTGGAACTCAACGTTGACCATGCTGCAGCGACTGCACACGCAGCAGAGGGCCATCAATGAGTACCTTTGCGACTACGGCACCAGGACAGGGTCAGGGGAGCTTGGCTTTTTTTCCCAACGCCAGTGGAGCATGATCAGGGATGCATGCACTGTCCTCTCACCATTTGAGGAGGCCACGAAGATGGTGAGCAGTGACAGTGCATGCATCAGTGGCATGTACCTCTTGTACCTCTTGTCCACCTGTTGGAGCATACGCTGCGTGGGATAATGGACAGGGCACTTGAGGCAGAACAGAGGCAGGAAGAGGAGGACTTCCTTGCCTCTCAAGGCCCCCTTTAT
>JAQSEC010002843.1:0-14848 GCA_028564925.1 Lithobates sylvaticus
TTATTATCAGTTATATATTTATTTATTTTCATTCATTTATAATAATTATATCTTTTATTTATTTACATGTGTCTGTAGGTGTAGACGAATTTGATATACTATGATACAGGCTGACATGGTGTAGCACGCTTCAGCGCAGCGTAAAAGTTATTACTTTTTACACTTTGTTAATATAGTCAGGTTGCTAGGAGACTGAGTGGTTTGAGTAGGGTACTGCTTGTCAGGGTAAAGGGGAAGAGCATATTATTTAGATATGCACAAACAATTAAAATACTGTTTGTTGCAATTGTTTCTGCATATCTATATGCTGACACCACCACATGGAGATGGCCAAAACAAGCAAAGAACTATATTGTTTAGCAAATTTCTCAAAATTTCAGTAAGCTCAATCATAAAATCAAAAGTTTTCACTTAAGACCCCTTTCACACTGCCAGCGTTTTTCAGGCACTACAGTGCTAAAAATAGTGCCTGTATAGCACCTGAAAAAAGCTGCTTCATGCACCCCAGTGTGAAAGCCCAAGGGCTTGCACACTGGAGCGGTGCGCTGGCAGGGCGTCACAAAAAGTCCTGCCAGCAGCTTCTTTGGAGTGGTGAAGGAGCGGTGAACCCACCGCTCCTCCACCGCTCTTCCAACGCTCCTCCACTGCTGCTCTCCATTGAAATCAATGGGGCAGCGCTGCGATACCGCTCTGGCGGCGTTTTGCAGGCGGATTTCACCCCTTTTCGGCTGCTAGCAGGGGGGGGTTAAAACCGCCCGCTAGTGGCCAAATAACGCCGCTAAAACGCCGGCCGCAGCTCGGTGTAAAAGCCGTCTTAGTGAAATTGGTACTGTTGTTGAAAAATCGATTTCTCTGAAATAACTTTACTCATCCCTACTTGGTATAAGTATGGAGTAATGGAAAAAAGAAAGGTGAAACTAACAGGAATATGGGTAAGATTATAGTACAATCCATAGTAGGGAAGAATAAGTACAATTTTAATTTGCAATAGCAGATCAGTCACCCCTGTCATTTTTTATGCTAATAAAGTGTTACAATGTGAACTGATGTATTTACATTGTTATTGACATTATTTTTTGAGTCACGTTCAGGAGACTTAAAAATCAGCTTTACAGGCATAGCTCTAATACGTGAGGCCCTTTAGCATACCCAGAATACACTGGGTGGCTCATATTTCAAAGATGGAATATATTACCTTGGGTCCAAGAGTCCTTTCATGGGATACTTTCAGGTGATCTACTTTCAGCTGGTCTAGCTGTGTGTTGCACATGGAAGAAGACAAGAAGAAGAGAGGAAATGTGGGACACAGTAGGAAATGCTGTATGTTGCACAATTGCTAATTTAAGTTATATTTACTCACAAAGCCTTGGGCTGCATAATTTCTAATTAGGACCCAATCCGTGAATATTTTAAATGTCTTGAATCAGCAAGATTATCCATTGTCATTGTTTAAATAGTATAAATAGAAGCCCTCTTTGCTAGTCAAATCCAGTTTTATGTAAACCATCATATAATCAGCTCATTTATTTCAATATCAGCTTAATGCAACCTTAGGTAGCAATTTACAGCCACTTTCTTTTCTGTTTGAGTGCATTTATACCCATCAAATGAAGGGATTTATAATCCATCACAAGAGCTGTGATCACTGTCTTGCATTCACAATGCACTTCTGTCTAGAGAGACACTGCTAGAAAATAGCAAGCAGAATGCAAACACAGAGAGTATTAAGATATGGAGTCTATATAACATGTTGAAAATATTTATTGCGACTGTTTTATTTCTATATTCCCACTTATTAAACTATACCGTAAGTCAATGGGAAAGTCTGAAAATTAAATGTTTTTTCGTTCAGAGATGGAAATTTGCATGCAGCGGAATGAATGAGTATATATATTTAGGGTTCAGGGAGCCCAAGTGTTCCATTGTGGAAGAGCTAAAAATTGAACTGCTTCCCTGCAGCAACACATTTTTTAAATGCCATTGGACTTTTTTTAAGAGACCTTCTAATTAATCAAAAAGCTTGACAAAATGCCTGATTCATCAAGATGCCATAGCCAACCAGAGTTTAATTGGCTAAATCGACCCCTGTCTTTTTGTACTTGTCTTGTATATTCCAACAGCAATGGTTCCTAATATTTTGCCGTCTACCAGGCAGCTTTGGATATTCCTGTCTACATTTGGTCCTTTTTTGTTCAGCACCTCCTGTTGCATTCTCCATAACTGGATCACCTCCTTCCTCCCCAATTTACCAAAAAACTGAAATACTAGTTTTAGACTGACCATTTTTTTTTTATTTTTTGATTAATACTTTTTATTTATTTATGCAATAAAAACCATTACAATACAAACATCAGGTCATTTTTCAGAGAAAACACATAGAGGAAGGGAAACATCAGCAAGGTGAGTAGATTCCTGAGTGCTAACAAATTAGTCCCACATTCTAGTATCAAATATAGTGGCTTTGTTCGTGTTGTTTTACCTTCTTGCCTTACCGTTATTAACCCCCCCTCCCCCCCCATCTAGCACAGCATTGCTTGTTGTGTCCCCACTTTGCACCTCCTAATCCTCTCTCCCTTCCCCACAGCTCTATAAGATTTATTCTTCTGTCATTAGCGAGCTAATGGGGATGGCTGACCATTTATGTTTTCACCTGAGCAGCTGATATGTAATTTAGTACAAAGATAGTAATATTTCTAAAGTAAAAATAAGACTGTTATTTTACTATTGTACATGCAAACGGTGATTCGTTGAGAACTCTAAATGCACCATATCAAAAGATTTATGTTAAATACAATGGGACTATAAAGCTGGATTGTCTGTTTTGATTACATGTTTAAGCAGTGAACATTACAGTTACTAATAACAGTACTCCTTAGCAGTATAACAAGCAACAAGTACAAGTGTCTCTAAAGGTTGATACACAGGCCAAATATCGGCCGGTATCGGCCGGTCCAAAAGAAACCAGCCAACAGTTCAGTAAGTGTGTACAGCAGCCTGTCCAACAGAAGCCAGTCTAATATCCGGGTTTAGTTGAACAGGCCGCAGGTGATTGGCATCCGATCAGTGCTTGCAGCCAATGACTGCAAGCACTCACTGGTGTGTTCTGGCGGGGGGGGGGGGGCGTTCCCCCTGTAAAAACACAATAGCACAGTAGGAAGATTGTTGTACTAACATTGCTTAGTTAGTACGGCAAGCTCCTCCATTTTTTTTCATTCAGTCCACTGGGTTGAATAAAAAAAAAATATTTTAATCCCCCATTGTAATGAAATTTCCCATCCTTGCCGCCATTCCAAGCGGATCACCTATCACAGCTTGAAATAGCGGCAAGGGTGGGAAATGTCATTATAATGGGGGATTTTAATAATCCAGATATCGACTGGGCAGAAGGAACCGCTTACCACTTATTCATCCAGGGCTCGCCTTTTCCTAAATATCTTCCAGGATAATTTAATGGGTCAGTTGGTGAACGCACCAACACGAGATAACTCATTACTTGACCTACTGATTACTAACAATACACACCTGATCGCGAATGTGGAAATACGGGGCAATTGGGCGACTATGTGACAGATGAGGTTTAATGTTGATAAATGTAAAGTTATGCACTTGGGGGCTAAGAATATGCATGCATCATACATGCTAGGGGGAGTACAACTGGGGGGATCGGTAGTGGAGAAGGATCTGGGAGTTTTGGTAGATCATAAGTTCAATAATAGCATGCAATGTCAAGCTGCGGTTTCCAAAGCAAGCAAAGTCCTTTCTTGTATTAAGAGAGGTATGGACTCCAGAGAGAGAGATATAATTTTGCCCCTGTTCAAATCATTAGTAAGACCTCATCTGGAATATGCAGTTCAGTTTTGGGCACCAGTTCTCAAAAAGGATATCGGGGAACTGGAGAAAGTACAGAGAAGGGCAACCAAACTGATAAGAGGCATGGAGGAGCTCAGCTATGAGGAAAGATTAGAGGAACTGAATTTATTCACTCTTGAGAAGAGGAGAATAAGGGGGGATATGATCAACATGTACAAATATATAAGGTGTCCATATAGTGAACTTGGTGTTGAGTTATTCACTTTACGGTCAACACAGAGGACAAGGGGGCACTCTTTACGTCTAGAGGAAAAGAGATTTCATCTCCAAATACAGAAAGGTTTCTTCACAGTAAGAGCTGTGAAAATGTGGAATAGACTCCCTCCAGAGGTGGTTCTGGCTAACTCAGTAGATTGCTTTAAGAAAGGCCTGGATACTTTCCTAAATGTACATAATATAAATGGGTACTAACATTTATAGGTAAAGTTGATCCAGGGAAAATCTGATTGCCTCTAGGGGGATCAGGAAGGGATTTTTTCCCCTGCTGTAGCAGATTGGAGCATGCTCTTCTGGGGTTTTTTTTTTGCCTTCCTCTGGGTCAACTGTGGGTATAGAATTGGGTATATTGGATTGTACGATATTTTTTAATTTTATTTATTATTTCTTTTTTTTATGGTTGAACTGGATGGACTTGTGTCTTTTTTCAGCCTAGCTAACTATGTATACTATGTAACTTGGGAAACAGCGACCACAGGCCAATTAGATTCTGTATAAATCACAGAAATAAGAAGCACAACTTCCCTAAGCTGCGCTCTTTGCTAGATGATATTAAATGGAATAAAATCCTAGGAACAAAGAACAAAGGAGGAAAAATGGGAGTGCTTTAGTAGCATACTAAATAAAGGTATTGACCATTGCATTCCAATGGGAAATAAGTTTAAAAGAGCTAAAATTAATCCTGGGTGGCTAAACTCTAATGTAAAAATACATATAAAAGCAAAATAAAAGATCTTTAACCACTTGGAAGGATTTGCCCCCTTAATGATCAGGCCATTTTTGGTGATATGGCACTGTGTCGGTTTAACTGACAATTGCGCGGTCGTGCAACGTGGTACCCAAACAAAATTGATGTCCTTTTTTTCCCCCATAAATAGAGCTTTCTTTTGGTAGTATTTGATCACCTCTGCATTTTACATTTTTTGTGCTATAAGCAAAAAAAGAGCGACAATTTTGAAAAATCTATATTTTTCCGTTTTTGCTATAATAATTATCCCAAATTTAAAAAAATAAAAAAAATATCTTCATTAGTTTAGGCCGATATACATTCTTCTACATATTATTGGTAAAAAAATTGCAATAAGCGTATATTGATTGGTTTTGCGCAAAAGTTATACCGTCTTCAAAATAGGTAATAGATTTATGGATTTTTTATTTTATTTTTATTTTTTTACTAGTAATGGTGGCAATCAGCGATTTTTATCAGGACTGCCACATTTCGGCGGACAGATCGGACACTTTTGACACATTTTTGGGACCATTGACAGTTATTCAGCAATCAGTACCTTAAAAATGCTGTGTAAATGTCACTGGTAGGGAAGGGGTTACCACTAGGGGAAGATCGAGGGGTTAAATGTGTTCATGTGTATATTGGGATATATTGGGATATACAATGTACTATTGACATAAACACAAGCACACTCACACACCACAGGTTGAACTGGATGGACTCGTGTCTTTTTTCGACCTTACCAACTACAGACATACCCCACTTTTAAGTACATAATGGGGTTTATTTACTAAAGCTGGAAAGTGCAAAATCGGGCTCACTTCTGCATAGAAACCAATGAGCTTCCAGGTTTTATTACCAAAGCTTAATTGAACAAGCTGGGGTTAGAAGCTGATTGGTTTCTATGCAGAAGTGAGACTGATTTTGCACTTTCCAGCTTTAGTAAATAAACCCCATTGTGTACTTAACCGCTTCCCGACCGCCCACTGCATATATACGTCAGCAGAATGGCACGGGCAGGCAAAATCACGTATATATACGTGATTTTGCATTTGCCTGCCTGTGGGTCGCGCACACGCCGCCAGCGGCACGCTCGTGACCCAGTCGGGAGCTCCGTGACCCCGGACGCGGGACCAGCGAACCCGATCGCCGCGGGTGTCCCGCGATCGAGTCACGGAGCTGAAGAACGGGGAGAGGTATGTGTAAACAAACCTCTCCCCCGCGCTTCCTACTCTGCCTGTCATTGATTGGCTGTTCCCGATCATCGGGAAAGCCGATCAATGACGTCAGATGTCAGCCCCGCCCCCTAATGTAAAAAAAAAACACACACGTCACAGCCCATAACCCCTCCCCTCCCCCTAGTGGTTAACCCCTTCACTACAACTGTCATTTATACAGGAATCAATGCATTTAAAAAGCATTAATTGCTGTATAAATGACAATGGTCCCAAAAATTTGTCAAAAATGTCCGCTGTGTCCGCCATAATGTCGCAGTCACAATAAAAATCGCTGATCGCCGCCATTACTAGTAAAAAAAAAAAAATATTAATAAAAATGCTATAAAACTATCCCCTATTTTGTAAACGCTATAACTTTTGCGCAAACCAATCAATAATCGCTAATTGAGATTTTTTTACCAAAAATATGTAGAAGAATACCTATCGGCCTAAACTGAGGAAAAAAAGTTTTTTTATATATTTTTTGGGGATATTTATTATAGCAAAAAGCAAAAAAATATTGCATTGTTTTCAAAATTGTCGCTCTATTTTTGTTTATAGCGCAAAAAATAAAAACCGCAGGGGCGATAAAATACCACCAAAAGAAAGCTCTATTTGTGGGAAAAAAAGGACGCCAATTTTGTTTTGGAGCCACATCGCACGACCGCGCAATTGTCAGTTAAAGCGACACAGTGCCGAATCGCAAAAAGGGGCCTGGTCCTTTGGCTGCCAATTGGTCCGGGGCTGAAGTGGTTAAAAGTGGGGTATGCATGTACCATGTTTAAGCTTTAGTATGTGGCCTGTACTGTGAAAGGAGAGACTGCTGACTGAAAAGGTTGAGATACAAAGAACTTACATAAATAGAAATATAATCATCTGCAGCATCACACCATCACAATCAATATATATACAGTGTATGTATATATATATATATATGTAAATACTATTAAAAAATGCATTAAATCCACTGTACATAGTGTCCCAATGTAAAAGAATCATATTAAAGTGCCTTAGACTCCATAAAAGTGCAAAAGAGTCCTGTATATTCCACACAAAGACATGTCTTTATGGACCTTGTTTTGTGCACTGGTCCAAATCATTTGGTGGAGGGGAAATTATGATGTGGGGTTGTTTTTCATGGATTGGGCTTGGCCCCTTAGGCCCCTTTCACACTGGGGTGGGAGCGGCGGTGACGGTAAAGCAGTGCTTTACCGTCGGCGGTATTCGGCCACTATTGGTGCGCTTTTAACCCCCGCTAGCAGCCGAAAAAAAAGGGTTAAAACCCCCCGCAAAGCACCGCCGCAGGAGTGGACAGCCTTCCCCTGAAAAGTTAAAACTGGTAGAGCTGCAAAGGGTGGGCCAATTCAATATTGAACCCTGCGGACTAAGACTGGGATGCCATTAAAGTCCCAATACTTTTGGTAATAAAGTGTGTATGTATGTATATATAAATGCAACATTTGTTTCATTACTCAGAAGGCCATGCTGTTGATGAGAATATGCATCATCCCTGACACAACATATGGAAAATTTTCAGCTATTGCTTCTGTTATTGGTATATGTCGATTTTTCTTTTTTTTATTCCATCTTCTCTAATAATACTGCATGAGTTGTACATGCTTTTATGAGTCAGAAAACAGGGAGGTGGGATAAATCTTACCACAGTGTTTGTAACTTTTTCTTTGCTTTCTGAGCCTACTCAGGTTAAAGAGACTTGTTTTTTGTAATTTTATGTAAATCCATTTGCGGTCCATATTTTTCAATGTCAATAATATTAAGATTACAATTAGACCTTACAAATAAGACCATTTCACACCCAAGCTTTTGAAGAATTATGAATAACAACATGTTTTGTTATGTTTGATATATACAAAAGTGCCCTGAGGCAATTCAGTTTGCATAGGTAGCGTTATACAAGTCACTCATTCATTCATACAGTATATATACAATAACACATGCTAAACTATTGGATTACAGTGTATGCCAAGAAATAAAATGTAATATATCGATACCCGTAGATTGACCAGAAAAACACTTAGTACTATTATAGGCTGACAACACGCAGCATTTTTGTGTTCTGAGTGTATTCAGTATTTTTTTTTTTTTTATCGCTCATCTCCACAAAATAAGGGATAACCATTCTGCAATCCCCAGATAAGACCCAAGATAGTTAATTGCTCAGCTTAGATAACACAGGAAGTTTGCAAAAAACACAGCTCTGGCTTTCTGAAATAATCATTATTAGACACAAAAAAAGACTGCTTTCCTGAATTGCCTTTTCTCCCTCCTGGAAAAGATAACAGGTCTCAGTCTTGCATGCCCACAAGTATCTCAAGTCCGGAATCAACTTAAAGCCTTGTACAAAAAAAAACTGACAGCTTCGGTCAGAGCCACTGTAATAATAATCCGACATTAGTATGGGGATCTGCCCCGCTGAACTGTTGTGTTCTGACAGAGGGATGGCCCCTCGCCATTGGCGGAGATCGCTATTTAGGAGTCAGTCGGCTGCTGGTTTTCCAGCATGCTCATCCGACAGAAGCCAGCCAAATGGCCATCTTCTGTCGGACAGATCGACATAAACACGGGCTGAAAGTCAGACGTTTTTTTTCTTTGAACCGCCAAATGTTTCCCGACATTCAGTCCCTAAATTAGGGATAGTCATTCCTGTATATTTATCTATTTTTGCTGCATAGCTTTTTGAAATAGCGCACCATTTATTATAATTACATATACACAGGGCATCCAATGATGGGAATGTTTGTGTTTTCAGATCGAGGGACAACAGATGCATAAATACAGAGATTGCAGAGAATAGCCAGCCAGGAATAAAGCTAAGTAAGTAAGTAAGAGGGAAATGGTACACATTGCACACAATGTAGGAGACAAATCTAGCCATTTATAGACCAAGCCCGATAGAGAAATCAGTAGTGGGGGAACCCTCCGCTCCTCTCGCTGATTTACTGTCAAGGATATAAGGCATGCCTAGACCAGAAAGGTCATGTGACCTGAGACCTCTGTAGAGAGGGGTGAGCCTGGTATAGACGGTGACAAAAGTATCCACCTTTTCCTATTTCCCATGAAAGGGATCTCTCTGTATACAACACAATTCATGGGTCTCTCTGTATACAGCACAATTAATCTCCCTGTATAACGGTACATGGATCTCTTTACCACACAGTACAGTGCAGTCATCTCTCTATATACAATGCATGGCTCTCTATATACACCCCCTTTAGCTGGTGGTATTCTGCATTGTTACTGTATTGTTGGGATTTGTAGTCCTCTTTAAGGTTTCTATTTTAACCTCTCCTTAAATACACACATTTTCTGCTAAATCTCAGCATATAAACAAGGGGAAATAAAACATTCCAAATTGTACTCCACCAATGGGATATTAGGGTTACTCACTCCTTGATTTCTACCTCCCTGAGCTCCATATCAGATCTCATGGCTACCGTTCACCTCTCTGCACACCACGCCCCAATTAAAGACAAACCTTACACACAGCAGGGAGCAATGATGAAAATGCAACCACAGTGACCCCTGTGGTGGGATGACTATTGCACAATATAACAGACTTGCAGAATGTTTGCAAAGAAAGTTGATCTGGAGTCATGCAATGCGGACTTGCTGCAATTGTGCAATGAGCTTGTGAAGCTTGGCAAGTCTAGCAAGAGCTTAGCAAGTCATTTTCAAACTTGCAGTGCAATTACTTGCTATCTGGGGACCTGCTTCTCCAAAGCATGGAGGGGTTGATTTACTAAAACTTGAGAGTGAAAAATCTGGTGCAGCTGTGCATGGGGCTTACACTGTCCTTAAAGGCAAAGCAGAAGAAAACTTCTCCTTGTGCAGTGAAAATGTAAAAGAGCATTATTCTCATTAAAAATGTTACTCAGAAGTGTACAGTCTATCCATGCATTCAGAAAGGGATTAACTCTCCCTGGTAACATCCAATTGGGGCCAGCATTCTCATACATCCAACAGGTTATGGCCCCTTCCTTCCACAGAAACCTGGCTCCCACCCTAACCCAAAGCATTTTGAAGGTCCAGATACCTTCTTCATCAGGGGTAAAGAGCCAACTTCTATACCTTATTGATATACATGTACACCAGATCCATTAATCCATCCGTTAATGAGCAGTACTGGTTAAAGCAGTATTAAAACCCAAAAGCAAACATTTATTATAACGCAGCTTACCAATTCTTAGATGTGATGAATTAGTTTTATTTTTTAGGCTTTCTTTCTTCTATTTTTATCTGGTAATCCAGCTAGAAAGCCTGTTTTTTTTTTTACAGCAGGAACTCTCCAGCAGCATGTATCAGTTTACATGGATGAGACAAACAACTTAACACTGTCAGGGGTGATTACAATGATCAGCTTTTATTCATTCATGCAAAAAGTTTGCTGTAACTGATTATAAAGTGTGAGCTGGAGTTTGGCTTCAATTTGTTAGTGGTTCCAAATCTGCTAATACATTTAACACTATGCTCCCCCCAGACTGACAATGCTGCTGTGCCTCCAAAGTGGCATTTTACTAATACAGGAGGTGTGTTACTATCTAGATCACTAGGAGAAAACAGAGGAAAAAAGCCAAAAAAAATAAAACTGATGCAGCCGCCACATCTAATGATTGGTGTGACGGGAGTGACATTTGGGTGCAGGGTGACCAAGAAAAGAATGAACCCTGAGAATATGATTGGATTACTTCAAATGGGACAGTAATATACATTACCATATCTCTCAAGAAATATGAAGATTCTATCCCCTGTACACTGTGAGGTCTATGGCCAGGAAGTATAACTCCTAATATGGGCACTCCAGGAAGTTCAATGTAAGAGAGCGACCGCCTATTGCTTAACGATGTTGCTTTCATCTGGATAAATAAATCGTGTTAATCTTGTCTGAGGCAGTTTTCCCTTCACCTATTATTAAGTGTGCTAATGAACCCCACCGGTTGTCTGCTAGGGGAGTTATTGACACTCAGAATAATGTGTATTGGGGGCTCGTTATGTAACCATTGTGTGATTTTGTGGGTGGATCTTTGTCATTGTTCATGTGGCGCCTGCAGTATTCTCAAGTGTATAAAAAGAGCCTGCATTCGTTTCAATAAAGAGTCTGATTCCTGTTTGACCCTCCATACAGAGCCTCGTCTCGTACTTGGCTGGAAGAATTATTCTTATGGGTTTCTTGTTCGGTCAATTGGAGTGTTCGGTAGCTGCCTTTGGAATGTCCTAAACGGTTTTAACCCCTTTCATACTCAGGGTGTCGTTACAATTGGTAAGCTGAAATATAATACATTTTTGGTTTTGGGTTTAATACCGCTTTAACCCATTCTAAACGGGATAAAATGAGGGTCACTTCCTCTAATGTTAAAACAGGTACCTCAAATTGCATCACAGTATTTGGGCAGCATTGTGGCCCAGTATCTAGCAATTTCATCCAGCAGCTCCAGGGTCACCTGATTAAATCCCAACCATCCCATCACCCTGCATAAGCCTTCCCCAGGGAACATGCAAAAATTCACATACAATCTTGGTGCTGTATAAACACCTGCATTAAAAATGTACACCGTTAAACATATAAATACTATTCTTTAATAAAATTTAAACAATTGTTATAACACTTAAGAAAAACGCTACATTCAGACCTTTTAGAGGCGGGGTCCCTAGCCGAAGGATCCACTCCCCCTCTTTTTGATCCAAATACATATTTTGGTCGTCCCCCCTCCACTTAGCTGACACTTTCTGTATTGCTTAAAGATTTTGTGAACTTGAGTCCATTTATGACAGTGTCTAAAATGTTCTGGTACGCTATGATTCCTAATATGCTCCTGTCTCTCTAAAGTCCTTTTCGTGCATCCAACGTACTTTTGTCCACACCCACATTCAGATAAATAAATTACATTGGTAGTGTTGCAAGTTAGAAACTCTCTAATTTCATATGTCTTCCCTGTAACATTTGACATGAATTTTTGATTGTTTCTTCTCATATCTCTTATACGCCTACAGGAAAAAAACCTTCGGCACTTTCTAAAGCCATTTTCCATTGTCATAAAATGCCTTAAGGGCAGCGGCGGCCCATCCATAAGGAGCGCAGGGGCATTGCCCCTAATCTCTATGCGCCGGCCCCTAATCCCCATGCGGGGCGCCGGACGCATAGAGTTGTACAGGTTTTTTTTGTGAAGCACGTGATTAGAGTCTGTGACTTTAAAAAGGTTGGGCTTGGGGCACACAACACTGCTACCTGAGTCCACCCACTTGTCACAATAGCGAATCAACATTTGCTATTGTCTTCCTGCTTCTCCTCCTGGCCAATCAGGACAGGAAGCGGATCCCGAGACCAGATTTGGCCGGGAGGAGAAGTGACCGGATTCGCCGGGGAAACCGCTGAAGCCACCCACAACCTGGATGGTGGAAGTGCAGGTCTGGCCGGGGGGGGGGGTGGGGGATGGTTTGGAGCACCTGCCGCCACTGCTTAAGGGGCCTTTTTTCTGGTGTGAAACTCCTTGCCAATATATCCTTCAAAGTGGGGGGCCCTTTTATATTCAATCTTGGGTTTACAGTATAAAATAATTATAAGGATGGGGTCCCTCCTTACTATTAGCCAATATTTTCTAATGACCTTTGTAACCTTAGCCTTATTTATATTAGGGGAGTCACAAATAGGAATTTCTTCATCTTTTTTCTTACTGCTCTTCTTCTCTAACACACCCCTTATATCGCAACCAAGGGCCTCTTTAAAAGCTCAATATTTTGGGGTTCATATTTCTTGTCCAGGAATTTCTGTTTTAAATGCTCAGATTATTGTACAAAAATGTCCTTCCTAGTACAATTCTGCCTGTATCCAAGGAATTGTCATTTAGGGATACCCTCTATCCATGGACGATGGTGACAACTTTCTGCAGGGACAAACCCATTGCAGTCAGTCTCTTTGTGGTATATCTATGTTTTGACTTTTCCCATCTACTATTTTGATGACTACATCCAGAAAGTTCACCTCATCTTAAGGGAGCGGTGACTGTTTGTGTAGGTGAGCATGGAAGAATCTTTACAGAAATTCATAGCCCAGCTGGACAATCTAGGAATTTAGAGTTTAGTGTTACATATAGTAAGGTTGAGGTGAACTTTCTAGATTTAGCCATCAAAATAGTAGTAAACAGTGAGTGTACCCAGATTTACTGTGTATTACTGTGTAATAAGTAAGTATCTGGGAGTGGATGAAATGTATTTATCAAGAAAATGGGAAGTAGCCAGTATGAACTCATTAGAAATCCCCTTCTTTTATCAGACTATAGTAATCTGAAAGCATTTTGATGTAAAATACTGTTAGCTGAAACTGCATTAATCCACAATAATTCACGATGGATATTGATCTTTATGGTGATCACCTTTTAATGTGCAAGTGGTATATATCGGCAGGTTTACAAAATAACAACGTCCAAAATCTGCATGTCTACATTTGCCTCAGGGTCCAGGACACTAATTGTTTGAGAAATGTTATCAATGAGCATGAAGAGTAACAATATTACTCAAAACCAGCAAAATATTGTTTCAGCTTTACAATTTTTTTGTAATCTGCCTATTCAATTCAAAGCAAAACGCAACCTATGCTGTTAGATTTATCTGTGACTACACAACTCTAAATGCATTGTTATTCACCATATTAATACTAACACACTTTAGCACTTGAAGGCTTACTTACATTTAGGTATGCAGCAAGTGAAGTGATTCCTGTTGGCATATATATGAATCACTAATGCTTGAAGAGGAGACATTGCTTCTCAGCAGCAACTTGACCTAATTACTGTATATAGAGAAGTACTTGCATGCATTCTGAGCAGCCGCCTCATTAGTCCAACTCCCAGAACAGTTAGAGTTCCTGTTAGATTATTAGGAAAACTATTATGAAGTGGGGAAAAAAAGGTTATTAATAAAACATTCACTTTATAAAAAGATGGAAAAAAATAACAATATGTTTCATCTTTACAAAGAGTTTGTAAGTCTTAATAACCTGTCAGTGGGATAAAAAATAATTGTCAGATGTAGATAATACACGTTCCATATAGATAAAAAAATACATCAGCTTGATGTAATTTATCTCTTCAATATGTGTTAAAGCAGAACTCTAGTCTCACCTGTTTTTGTTCCATTTGCTTTTGCTAATGGGGCTTGGTGGAAAAAATATGCTGCTTTTTAATCTTCTTCTTCTCCCTTCCACACTGTGGGGTTTGATTTACTAAAACTTGAGAGTGCAAAAATCTGGTTCAGCTCTGCATAGAAACCAGTTGGCTTCTAGGTTTTTCCTTTGTGTCAAAGCTTAATTGACCAAGCTGAAGTTAGAAGATGATTGACTACCATACACAACTGGACCAGATCTTACACTCTTAGTAAATGAACTCCAGTGTGTCTCTGAATTTTCATTGGAGGGCATTATAGCAGGTGCACTTCTTGTTTGTTTGATGCCCATTTTGCCACAAGACCCACTGGCTTTCATAGACATGCTCCCCTGGTCTAAAGTGGATTTCGGTCACAGCTGCTGCATCTTCTAAGGTGCACAAAACTTCCAAAGACCCAGTTTTAACTGGATGAAAAAGGGTACCTATCCTTTCCACACAGACAATGGGTACTCAGAAATTCCTCTCCCGTAGTTGGTATATTACTCAAAGTAGTGATTATGCAGTGTGATTCACACTGCAAGCACATTTACCAGAATCTTTTTTTACCTGGATGGGAGAGAGTTATCTGCAGATGACCCCCCTCCTCCTCATGAACACTGAAGTATAGACTTCTTTATTCTGCTGCAGCTGACATGGTA
>JAQSEC010000404.1:0-10177 GCA_028564925.1 Lithobates sylvaticus
AACTATGCAAAAAGTAATATATAATAAAAATTGAATATTAGAGAAAAATCTATGAAAAGGCGATTATTGATTCTGGAGAATGATTATCAATACTAGAATATTCAATACATCAATAATTAAGAGAACATACCAGATACAATCAACATGATATATTTACCCATTCCAAAATGGCTATTAGTCTGGATTTAAGATAGCTACCGGGTTCAGGAATCTCCTTGGAGCTTAAAGTATATTTCCAAGCATGGCTGTCAGTCTATCTGGGAAGATGTTTCTCCCAGTGTCCCTTCCCCAGGGTGGGTCCCTGAGCTCTCAGGTTCCCCTGAGCTGTCCCCTCTTCACTCTCTATCTAGATTCTTAAATACCCTCTCACACAATAAGATTATAAAACTTGTAAGATGTTCAGCCCAAAAGGTATGTGTTTCTTTCCTATTGGCCTAAATGTTTTTAATGTAATTGCACCTTCAACCACCAGGTGTCCCACATGTGTTTTGGGGCTGCTCTGTAAAGTAATATATTTTATTTTATACTGGATATCATACCTTAGTGAAAATATCTATATCTTTAGTATTTGGGAATTCAACTAACCCCATACTATCAAATTGCCTAGCATAATTATTGATCAATCACTTGCATAAAATGGTGATATATATGCATATCATTGTATATCTGCAAATTTAGTCCATTTGAAAGGGACACAAGTTATATGTATGTATATATATATATATATATATATATATAATATAATATATATATATATATTAATCAACATCACATACAGTTTTTATCTATCTGGATACCTGTATAATTTGGGTATCCAATCAATATTTGTTTATCTAAGCATTTCAATTCTAATACATTCATATCATAATCATATATTTGTCTTAATAATAATTTGTTCCTAAAACAATTCTATTAATAATCACCCTTTATTTATTATGTTTTCTTTATAACCGACTTCATCAATTCATCGGATACTAAAATGATAGTTTTCTTTTTGTGATTTCCAGATATTACATAAAGTTTGAATGATTTATATCAACCGTATAAGTATTTTTAAAATATCTCTGACTGCAAATATTTCAAGTCTTTTTCCTTACAATGTCTCAAATGACTTTAAACATTCGGGTGAACAATCTCATGTTTATTCTCATTATTTGTCCTGTTGAAAGAAGCCATCATTTTCTATCCTAGTCATTGTCTTATGAGAAGTGGGGACAATACAGACTCCTTGGTCTTATTTATCTCTCACTTTCTGAGCCCACATTGAGACAATCAATTTATTTGCTCAACCTTCCCTTGAACCAAGGAACTTGTAGTTGTATTTACTATCACACATATAGGAACTCATCTCTTTTGTTTTCGAACTAGAACCTCATTGTCCTGCAGTTTCTGTCTAAATACAGGCTTGTAAAAACCCCTTGAATAGAATGGTTGTAGTAATTTAGAATACATGAGTTCCCTGTGTCTTAGAGGTCTTTGATAGGTCAATTATGGTGACCTCACAGTTCACGTGTCTTTTTGAAATTATACATTTCTGTCATTGAATAGTAAATATATTTCTTCATAAATTCACAACATTATCCTTTGTTGATCATAGTTAAAGGTGAATTTGAGATTATATTCATTAAACTGTAATTCATCCAGAAAAGTCACTAAATCATCTTTTGATCCCGACCATATCATGAGGACGTCATCGATATAACGATATCGATATGCTCTCATCTGAGAACAAGTCTCGCTCCCACCCCCCCAGGTACAGGTTCGCATAAGAGGGTGCGCATTTTGCCCCCATAGCGACACCCTGCACCTGGAGGTAGTGGGAGCGTTTGAAAACAAAAATATTATGCATCAAAATGAAACTAAGTAGCTCCAAAACGAATTCATTATACTTCCAAGAGTCAATATCTCTTTCCATCAGAAATTCACCTATCACCTCGACACCTTTTTTATGAGGTATCGAGTTATAAAGGGCCTCTATGTCTATAGCCACCAACCATGCGTTAGTGGGTATTTGTAATCCATCTGTGCTTTTGAGAAGCTCTATGGTATCTTTAACGTATGAAAATAAACATTTAACGTGTGGGTAAAGATACTCATCAACTAATTGGCACACTTTATCCCCTATCTGGGGTTATCGGTACCAGAGGAAAAATCACTGCAACATCATGCCCCGGTGACCCATGTACTCCACCACAAGGTAGGGGGACTGAAAATCACGGGGGTATAAAGCAGAGACTACAAAAATTGGGTACTTGTATTGGAATTTTATATTTTCTCTTTATTTACAGAATTTTGTCTGTCATTTTTGACATCTACAGATAGCGTTCTTTCCTTCCTTCTTTTTTGAAGGTTGACCCGAGCCCCCTATAAGATTTTTCTTCAATAAGATGCTAATGAGGTAGGTTTAGTTTGATACAATATTGGACCTGATCAAGCTACCCCCGGCATTTTGGCCATTTATTCTACAATTTATGTATATAGTCAATAAGTACTATTTTGTACCTTACAGGTCCCATGATAACCTAACTCTAGAATAACAGGATCTCACTCTCCCCCTACGGCTCCCTAGCCACTGATCTTGGCTCTGGCCGCCTGGCAAAGTCCCCTGTGGAAGTCCTGAGTGGGACGCTTTGCTGCGGATCTGTCACAACTCTCTTTGTTTGGTGTCCCTGGGAGTATGCTGACCTTCTAAAGTTGGAGGTAAGAGGTCGGGCATACACTCAGGAAAACCCCCTTCTGGGCGTAGCATTTACATCTTTATATGCCCATACAGCACTACTGCAAATATACAATTTTGTTTTTGTCTTTTTCTTTTTTATATAATAAATTCAATTTTTTCTTTATATGCATATCTTAGAAACAAGAAAATATCTTCACAAATCCTTTTTCATTCTTCATCTGTACCTTATCCTTGTCTCCTGAGGAAGCCATTTTGGCGAAACATGTCGAGAACAAATGGACAAGTACTTTGACTTAAGTGTCTCTAGTATATCAATATGTTTAGTTCCATTAGGGATTGTATGCATAAACCCCTGAACTTTGATATTTGTACTGCTGTACACAAAGTCATTTAAATACACTATTTTATTATTATATATTTTTTTCTTTGTGTTAATAAAATACTCTTTTTATTATACGTGAATATCTCTGTGATTATGTACCTTTGACAGTCCCGTATCTCCAAATATATTTTTTCTTTATCCCAGGGAACACAGTTAACCCCTTTATTACCCCCTAGTGTTAACCCCTTCACTGCCAGTGACATTTTTACAGTAATCAATGCATTTTTAATCGCACTGATCGCTGTATTAATGCCAATGGTTCAAAAAAATGTGTCAAAATTGTCCGATGTGTCCGCCATAATGTCGCAGTCCCAATAAAAATGGCTGATCGCCACCATTACTAATAAAAATAATAATAATAAAAATGCCATAAATCTATTCCCTATTTTGTAGATGCTATAACTTTTGTTCAAACCAATCAATATAAGCTTATTGTGATTTTTACCAAAAATATGTAGAAGAATACGTATCGCCTAAACTAAGGAAAAAAATATATTCTTTTATATATTTTTGGGGGATATTTATTATAGCAAAAAGTAAAAAATATTGGGGTTTTTTTTTCAAAATTGTCGCTCTTTTTTTGTTTATAGCGCAAAAAATAAAAAACGCAGAGGCGATCAAATACCACCATAAAAAGCTCTATTTGTGGGGAAAAAAAGGACATTGATTTTGTTTGGGTGCAACGTCGCACGACCGCACAATTGTTAGTTAAAGCGACACAGTGCCGAATCGCTAAAAATGCTCTGGTCAGGAAGGGGCTGAAGTGGTTAAAGTATCATCTATGAGTAATTTTGGGTACCAAAGATTTTTATTATTGTACCGACACAAACAACTTTTTTTCCGTTCAATACATTTTTTATTATAGTTTTACTTATAACAAGATTGCAGTCATAAAATCAGGAAATAGCAAAGAAAGAAATCCAATTGGTCAGTAAAATGACTTGTCTGGAATGTGGAGGCGGAGTCATTATTAGTTTGTGTACAATACAATACACAACGTGTTACATTATTATAACAAAGTATTGTAGAAAAGATCACACCTTAGAAAATGGGGGAAAGTAGAAAATAAACACAGATATGAAGGTGACATTTGTGTACGAGGAACACCTTAACAATTACCACCATTTTATTCTCCAGGGCCTCTGCTTTCAGAAAATATATGTTTGAGGGTTTAATCTAATCTTCAGGCCCAAAATCTGCATTTTACCATGTGTGCAAAAATAATAGAAAACCAGCTCTGGCAGTGAAAGGGTTAATGTGAGCTAGATAGGCTCACTCTGCTGTGGTCACATTCTAAACATTAGAGCTCCCCCTAGCTGCAGCCTGGTAATAACATTGCTAGGAGGTCTATTCATTTATCTGCTACATACTTCCCATCTTTATATAAACGTCTTCTGACATTTAGAGGTCTATTCATAAATAATTTACATAATAATTCACCCAATGAAAATACATGTACATTCCTTCTGTGTGAATGAGGGGGAAATGGAGTTTAATTGGCTATTTGCTGGTGGAATAATTTCCAATGATTTAAAATTGAAAATACTACATTTGCCACTAGCTGGAGATAATTGCTATTATACTTAGCGCTAAAGTCCAAACATAGTATTTATCATTTTAATTCAATGGTTAGTCTAATGCCGTGTACACACGAAGGGACTTTTCCCGGCGGACCTAAGTCCAGCGGACAATCCGCTGGACTTTCCAGCTGGGTCCGCTGGACTAAAAAGCGAACGGACTTGACCACACACGATCACGCAAAAAGTCAGACGGTTCACGCGATGACGTACAGCACGTACGACAGGACTAGAAAACGAAAAATACTAGAAAAATACTTGCTACTGAGCATGCGTCCTTTTTGTCCGCCGGACCATACTACACACGGCCGGATTGTCCGCTGGACTGCCAAGTCCAGCGGATAATTTTAAAACAAAACTTAAAACTTTAGTCCGCCGTACTTTGGCCAAAAAAAGTCCGCCGGCGCCCACACACGAGGGGATTATCCGCTCGACTTCGGTCCAGCGGATAATCCCGCGGATAGTCCCTTCGTGTGTACGCGGCATAATAGTGTTGGCTTATTTAAGTTCTATCCTTCAGTGTGTACTGTACTGATAAGTGTATGAGTATGATCTCAGGTATTAGTATGAAGACATGTCTGATGAAGGAGACTAAGGTCTGTTTTTAAAAAAATTTATTGGACTAATGTGACAATCATTCCTCCAGCTGTTACAATTTCTGGCTGTGATTTAACACAGTGATTTCCTATGATCATCAGCTCCATCTAGTGGCCATAATTAGGTATTTTTCCTGAAATACCTCAATTGGTGCAATACTGCATTATGGTCATTAGATGGAGTCAAGGAAATCAGAGGATGAAATAAAATACGGCCAATATTCATCATGGCTGGACGAATGCCGATCATAACCGTTCAACTATTTTTTTTTTAAATAGACCTCTAAGTGTCTGTGAAATCTTCCACCACAAAATGTACTCAGCCAATGAAAGGTAATGACTCAATTTTAATTTTTCTCCTGCTATCAATGGCCAATACAGTACAACACTTCATCCATGTCTTTGGTGATCTCTGATCTCCTTATCAACTGTTTCTTACATGATGAAGATCAGCCATGGAGTATATCTGAGGTGTATATCAGGGTGTGCTTCTTCCCCACATGAGAGCTGTGATGTCCAGCAACATTCATATACAAGACATTTCCCGCACTCAATGCACTAATACACCTCGAGGGTTGTGTGGGATCCCTGATGTACAGGAAGACAGAACTTCAGTGAGGAACAATTCCCTCACTCAGGGCAGGATTACGGCTTCTCCCCCATGTGAGATCTCTGATGTATGCAAAGATTGGACTTCAGTGATAAACATTTCCCTCACTCAGGGCAGGAATATGGCTTCTCCCCCATGTGAGATCTCTGATGTTTGTAAAGACGGGACTTTACTGAAAAAAAATTCCCGCACTCAGGACAGGAATATGGCTTCTGCCCTGTGTGAGATGTCTGATGTATGGAAAGACTGGACTTCAGTGAAAAACATTTCCCGCACTCAGGGCATGAATACGGCTTCTCCCCTGTGTGAGATCTCTGATGTGAGTAAAGATTGGACTTCACTGAATAACATTTCCCGCACTCAGGACAGGAATACGGCTTTTCCCCCGTGTGAGATCTCTGATGTCTGTAAAGATTGGACTTATCTGAAAAACATTTCCCGCACTCAGCACAGGAATACGGCTTCTCCCCCGTGTGAGATCTCTGATGTATGTAAAGAAGGGACTTGTGTGAAAAACATTTCCCGCACTCAGGGCATGAATACGGCTTCTCCCCTGTGTGAGATCTCTGATGTATGTAAAGATGGGACTTGTGTGAAAAACATTTCCCGCACTCAGGACAGGAATACGGCTTCTCCCCCGTGTGAGATCTCTGATGTCTGTAAAGATGGGACTTCACTAAAAAACATTTCCCGCACTCAGGACAGGAATGTGGCTTCTCCCCCGTGTGATATCTCTGATGTATGTAAAGAAGGGACTTGTGTGAAAAACATTTCCCGCACTCAGGACAGGAATGTGGCTTCTCCCCCGTGTGAGATCTCTGATGTATGTAAAGATAGGACTTGTGTGAAAAACATTTCCCGCACTCAGGACAGGAATACGGCTTCTCTTTCGTGTGAGATCTCTGATGTGTGTAAAGGCGGTACTTTACTGAAAAACATTTCCCACACTCAGCACAGGAATATGGCTTCTGCCCTGTGTGAGAAGTCTGATGTTTGGAAAGACTAGACTTCTGTGAAAAACATTTCCCGCACTCAGGACAGGAATATGGCTTCTCTCCTGTGTGAGACCTTTTATGCTCATTAAGATGGGATTTAGAATGGAAACACTTCCCGCACTCAGGACAGGAATACGGCTTCTCCCCTGTATGAGATCTTATATGCACATTAAGTTTGTATTTAGATGGGAAACACTTCCCACACTCAGGACAGGAATACGGCTTCTCTGCTGTATGAGATCTTTTATGCCTATTAAGATGGTATTTAGAAGGGAAACACTTCCCGCACTCAGTACAGGAAAAGCTCTTCTCTGTTGGAAGGACGGCCCCGTCCCTCACAGTCTGAGGTTCCTCAGGATAAGAGGAATACGATGGTCCATCTACACTGTGTGGTGCCGGATGGACATTTGAGGTAGTCGGGTTTTCTCCTGGACTATACTGTGTGATGTCCTCATCTTCTACTTTACAGTCTGGAGACAAAGTGAGACAATCCTCTGAGGTTTTCCTCATCTCCCGTCCATCTACTAAAATAGGAATAAAAAGATTATTACTAGACATGAGCTGATTGGTTCCCCTAAACCAGGACTCCGCCCACATCAGGCAGCTTTGTCTCTGAGGATCTTATAATTCCCCCCTCAAGGTAACTAGTAAATGGGTCCTCTGAAGGGCGGCAACTAATGATTATTTTCAGAATTGATTAGTTGGCCGATTATTGTTTTGATTAAATCGACTAATTGAATAAAAACCTCAAAAAAAGGTTGGTGTATAATTGAGTTAATATTCTTGAATATCTATATACAGCGGTAAATATAAATATCCAGATATATAGTTGGATATTTGATCCACTCTGAGAATAACAGACAGATAGATGTATTATTAGAGGGAGAATCTGCTACATATCAGAATCAGAGATCAACATTATTAAAATGTAAAAAAGAGGTAAAACGCTGTTTTGCAGATGATCAGACAGAAGTGTAATATAATATGATGGATGACAGACTCTCTTGTCATAGACAGGTAGGTGGGTACAAGCTCCCTGCACCGGATGTCACTTATGCTGGCCGTACACAAACTCATTTTTATTTCCAAAAACATTCATCCAATTTTCTAACCATTAGTGGGGTCAAATTGGCGTTCATTTTCCACCACAGTGACGGGAAAATTCGAAGGAGCAGAACAGAAAAATTTTCTCCATCGAACAAATTTTCACATCCTTTATGTGGTTTGTGGTCAGAAGTTACATTCATTTTATAATTAAATGTTAAAATTAAGTGGAATTTTCTAATTACACTCGTCCATTCATCAAATGTACAAATAATTTTCATACAAATATTTGTGTGAATATTCTCGTCCAATAATCGATCCGTGTATGGCCAGCATAGGACATTTAGTAGCAGCCGCATGATTTTGTTTAATCATCTGTTATGATTAGGTTAAAAAAAATCCTTTATAGTACAAAAACAGCAGATATTCACTACTATAAGGGATTCATTTACACTGTGAAATAGTGAAAGTAATATATCTTATATCATATATGTAAGGAAATGTGGGAAGTGTAGAGTTACCCTTCAAGATTTAATAGTATTGTAACAAAGATGTTTTTCTGTTTTTCTGTAGAAACTCACTGTAAATTCTGTTTTATCTCACACTCACACATTTCCATAACAAGTTTTAGTTCTCATGGCTTCTAGTAATGGGTCTGCTTCCCATAACAAGTATGCTGTTTTGTACTTCCATATTATCAAAACATACTGAGAATCTTATCAAGGACATATATTGCGTGAGACATTTTTAGAGTAAATATTATGTTGAGTCCGAAAGAAGAAATATTATGAATCTTGCAGATCAAAATTGAATTGTATAACAAAATGCTTAAGTGGTTGAATGTGATTGGTTGTTCAATTGCGTTCTTCCCCCCTTTTTGTATTGTATATGCTCTGTGAAACGGAAGTAAAGGCATTCTTTATCAAACCTCATATGGTGTATGGTGTCTGATTATCTGTCCGGACAGACAGGGTTTTTTTCCATTGACCGCCAAAGTCCAATTGAGGGAAAGAGGGGCTGATGCGGAGGGGCTGAAACAGAGGACCTAACAGATGGTACCAGAATAAGTGGTGTACATTACAGGTAAGCTTTCTTTAAAATTACTTGTTCAAAGTATTTTTGAACAGCTTACTCTGTCAATGTTATAACCCGTTGCATTATAGCTCTCAAGGCATAATTGATAAATTTATTTTGATTAGCTTGCTTGAGAGATAGGGACATTAGAATTTTAATACAGCTCGCTCATAGATAGGAATGCCTGCTGCTGCTGCCTAATTGGGGCGCCAGGGTTCCGGGTATTGTAATACAGCGCGCTCATAAACAGGAATTTGTTGCCTAGGTGGGGCCAGGGTTCCAGTTATTAATATAAAAGGACGGTATCAGGATCAAAATATAGGGGACAAGGATACTTGCTAAAATTGCCCAGGATCCCTCCCATATATTGTATTAATATCATACCATAGCAGGTTGAAAACCTTGGTTTTTAACCAGAAGGACTGGTCATTGGAAACCCCTAAATCATTTAAACACTTAATGTCAGGACCTTGTCCTAAGTGTTTTTTGGCAGGACGCTGCCCTAATTGTATAACAGGTCTGTTATTTGTGTATGAGGGATCAAATACTTATTTGGTTGCTAGTATTCCCGGAGGTTATTACCAGGTTTAATATACAGTGGTGTGAAAAAGTGTTTGCCCCCTTCCTCATTTCCTGTTCCTTTGCATGTTTGTCACACATTAGTGTTTCGGAACATCAAACCAATTTAAACAATAGTCAAGGACAACACAAGTAAACACAAAATGCAGTTTGTAAATGAAGGTGTTTATTATTAAAGGTGAAAAAAAAATCCAAACCATCATGGCCCTGTGTGAAAAAGTGATTGCCCCCTAAACCTCATAACTGGTTGGGCCTCCCTTAGCAGCAACAACTGCAACCAAGCGTTTGCGATAACGTGCAATGAGGTTTTTACAGCGTCCTGGAGGACTTTTGGCCCACTCATCTTTGCCGAATTGTCCTAATTCAGTTACATTAGAGGGTTTTCGAGCATGAACGGCCTTTTTAAGGTCATACCACAACATCTCAATAGGATTCAGGTCAGGATTTTGGCTAGGCCACTCCAAAGTCTTCATTTTGTTTTTTTTCAGCCATTCGGTGGTGGACTTGCTGGTGTGTTTAGGATCATTGTCCTGCTGCAGAACCCAAGTTCGTTTCAGCTTGAGTACACAACAGATGGTCGGACATTCTCCTTCAGGGTCTCTTGGTAGACAGCAGAATCATAGTTCCTTTTATCACGCAA
>JAQSEC010002292.1:0-10625 GCA_028564925.1 Lithobates sylvaticus
CAGGACCACTTCAAACTCTAGAAATAGGAGAGTTGGACCCCCCTGTCAGTATTCTTTTCTCTGTCCCCATACCTGCAGGATCACGGCCAGCCCTTCCTCACCGCTCTATGGTGCAACCATTGCAGGTTAATGCTCTCCTGCAGCATGGAGTCCCATGGCTTGGGTTGCTAAAGGCACCAGATAAGTATGGGAAACCCATTTTTCTGTGGATCTTTTTAGGGTTGGGGATCAACAGGAGCCACTTGTCTTTCTCCTCTATATATCCCCACATTGTAGCATGCAGAGGCATGCCTACATACAGTTCCCCTGGGGCAAGCTATGGCAGCATTGGGGAAAGCATCCTCCCCTCCTCAGCGTCTCCCTGGTGTGCGGTGCTTCGCGCGCGCCGTTCCGCTCTGTTTTCTCGGCGGAAGGCGGAGCCGCGCCGTGACGTCGACGGCGCATGCGCAATAGCCACTCTGAGGCCTCTGGCGGCCATCTTGGTACTCCCTAAGCGCTCTTAGTATAAAAGGAGAGCACAGCTTCAGTATGGTGTCAGCTACATAGGAGTACACACCTCAAGCGCTCTCTCTCCCTCTCTCCTGCTGTCCAGCCTGTTTTCTTCCCTGGATATGGAACCAAGCCAAGGTACTGGAAGGGGTAATTTTCCCCTTGTTTTTCCTATGATCTATATTTTGGAAGTATTTTTTGACATATTGATGTATTAGTTTTGTACTTCACATTAGTCCAACTAAGTACCTCTCCTACCTTTTAGCTGCCCATAGCAATCTAACGCTGCATCAAAAAGATCCTCAACATACCACTAGGTAAGGGCTGCAACAATCAGGTGAGGTTTTTAAAAGAGCACTTTTTTTTAATAAACGGGACTAAAAAAAAAAAACTTTCCTTTTTTTTCTCTCTCCCTCTTTCTTCTCTTCTCCTCTTTTCCTCTCTCTTACTCAGCCCGCATCACGGCTCATCACGCCGGTCATCCCACAGGCAAGATAGGAGGTCGGGGGGGGCATAGAAGTTCGGGTCACTCCCACTCCTCGTCAGCGCATGCCTCTCGCAGTGGCCAGAGGTCACCCCGACATTCTACAGATAGACATGTCTCGGCACAAAGGTCAGGGTATCCAGGTCAGAAAGCCTGCTGGGTATGTGGAAAACAAGCCCTCCCAGACAAATTAATATGTGCCCAATGCCTCAGAGAAGCCGCAGGAGACAAAGAAAAAGACAAACAGGAATCCATGGATTCCATTAAACAGCTAATAAAGGATTCTATCCGCGAGCTCGCGGTAAGTCAAGACCAGGCGGCTCCATCTTCAGGTGATTCAGTGATTACCCCCATCCCACACCAAGATCCTGAAGCACTATCTGAGGAGGAAACCGAATTGGTGGAGGAGAACCCATCATCTTTTGATTTCGCTCTAGTGGAACCCTTTAATGCTGTAAAAGATGCAATCCAGTGGGAGGAGGACCCAGAGCCTCCGGCCAAATCCAAAAAATATTTTCCACACCTGAAAAGAAAATTGTCAACCTTCCCCCTGATGGAGGAGATCAAGGAGGTAATAACAGACGAATGGCAGAAGGTAGATAAAAGGCCATTGGCCTATAACCGTTTTACAAAATTGTACCCCTTTTCAGAAGCAGACGCACAGCTGTTTGATGCTGTCCCGATGGTAGACGCCTTAATTCTGAGATTAGCCAGGAATACAACACTTCCTTTGGAAGACGCCGTCTCCTTTAAGGACGTCCTGGATCGAAGAATAGATTCAGACCTGAAAAAATCCTATCAGGCAACGGGGGGGGGGGGGGGGGGGGGGGGCATGCAAACCAGCAGTCGCCCTAACCTCTATTTCCAGGGCCACAAGAGTATGGTCAGACAACATTGAAACAGCCCTCAGACAAGGTGTGGATGTGGAAGAAATCATTAAGGCGCTAGATGAGCTGAAATTGGCATCAGACTTCATGGCGGAGGCCGCCATTGACATTATAAAGTTTTCTTCCAGGGCCATGTTATATTCTATTACGGCCAGAAGGGCATTATGGCTTAAACCATGGGCAGCCGACCCTACCTCTAAACAATCATGGTGCCGTATCCCATACAATGGGAAAGCATTATTTGGCGACAAGATGGATGCAGCAATCACCCGGGTCACGGGGGGGAAGAGTGGCTTAATTCCCCAAGACAGAAGCAGGAGAAAGAGGTTTGTGTCGCGCCCGACGAATCAGAGAACCAAAGATTCCAGATCCTACCGCCCAGGCAAGGAGTATAGGAGAGGCTGGAAGGGGTCACAGGCAACCTTCCTGAAGTCGGGAAAACCCAAAGCCTCAACTTCCATGACCGAGGGCCAGAAGTCCTTTTGACACTCTGCCCACCCAGATAGGGCCTGTAGGTGCTCGACTCGGAGCATTCGCCCAAGTTTGGGTGGAAAACTGCACAGATCAGTGGGCCGTATCCACGGTCCAGCGAGGTCATCATTGGAGGTTCAAAAGACACCCCCCACGCCTATCTTTTCAACCCACCAAAATTCCGACCTCCACAGAAAAAAGGGAAGCTCTTCGGCAATATGTGCAAGCTTTGGTGCTTCAACAGGCCGTGGTACCAGTCCCAGCTTCAGAGGAACACTTGGGGTTCTATTCTCCAATCTTCTTGGTCCCCAAAAAATCAGGCGGTTGGAGACCGGTACTGGATCTCAAAAAATTAAACAAATACATCCAGATAGAACATTTCAAAATGGAATCACTAAACACCGTGATTCTGTCAGTTCAGCCGGGGGATTGGATGGCCTCTATAGATCTTCAAAATGCCTATCTCCACATTCCGGTCCAGAAGCAATTTCAACCTTTTCTGCGTTTCAAAATAGGGGACTTACGCCTCCAGTTCCGATGTCTCCCCTTTGGGATCTCGACAGCTCCGAGGACTTTTACCAAGGTTTTGGTGGCGATTCTAGCTCCCCTACGGGAAGAGGGGATCCGAGTGTTGCACTACTTGGACGATATACTAATATTGTCCCAACACAGAGAGAACCTGGAAGAACATGTGCAGAAGGTTCTGAACACATTAGGCAAGTTTGGATGGCTGGTGAACCACTCCAAAAGTCAGCTGATTCCCACCCAGAGGATGGTATATTTAGGGGCTTTCTTCAACACCCCCGAAAGTGCGGTATCACTACCATCAGGGAAAATGCCGGCTCTAATAGCCAAGGTGAAAAGGATGCTAGCAAGCCATCGTATACCTGCATCAGATTGCCTGAGCCTGCTGGGGTCCCTATCCTCCTGTATCCCCATGGTCAAGTGGGCCAGATGGCATCTGCGGGGATTCCAAATAGGGTTCCTATCACAGTGGCGAAAGGACCGCCTAGATCAGAGTATATGGATTACCCCCTCCATGAAGTCCAGTCTTTGGTGGTGGACGAGAACAGCCAATCTTCAAGTACACTGCTCTCTAGGGCCCATCCCATGGACCATCCTGACATCGGATGCAAGTCAAGTGGGTTGGGGAGCACACGTGCAGAGTCAACTAGTTCAGGGAAGGTGGCAATTCAACCCAGTCAATGTTGTGTCCAACATTTTAGAAGTGAGGGCAGCATGGATGGCATTACAGAACCTGGCCCCCTATCTCAGAGGAAAATCCATACTCCTACGGATGGACAACAAGGCGGCGGTAGCCTACGTTCAAAACCAGGGGGGAACACACAGCAAGTCCCTTCTCAGCGAAGTGACACCCATCCTGAACTGGGCCGAGAAGAACCTAGTCGATCTACGGGCTTCTTACATCCCAGGGCCCGAGAACCAGCTAGCAGATCAGTTGTCAAGAACTTTTGTCGACAACAACGAGTGGTCTCTCAGTCAGGAAGCTTTCTGGTGGATATGCCAACAGTGGGGCACTCCCCAAATAGATCTCTTCGCCTCTCCCCTCAATGCGAAAACATCCCGTTTTTTCTCAAGGTTCCCATCACTAGGAACAGCGGGGGTGGACGCCCTGATTCAACCTTGGGACTTCCAGAAGGGGTATGCGTTCCCGCCAACCCCCCTGATATTGAGGTTCCTCCAGAGGCTGACGTCAGAGAAAGTCACAGTGCTGGCAGTAATCCCATACTGGCCCAAAAGACCATGGTTCGCGCTGCTAGTCAAATTGGCCATGTGCAAGCCACTCCGTCTTCCTTACAGGAACAACCTGCTGTCACAGGGCGACCTCTCTCACCAACACCCAGAAATCCTGGATCTGAGGGTATGGAAATTGAGCGGGAAAGGCTGGACAAGCTAGGGTGTGCACCCAATGTCGTCCAAACACTGTTGCAGGCTAGAAAAGCTACCACCAACTCCACATACTATAGAATATGGAGGAAATTCACAGAAATGGCGGAAGCTAATCAGTTTGACCCCCTGGAGCCGGGGGTACAGAATATTCTCCTGTTTCTGCAGGCCGGTTTAGATTTAGGTCTAGGTCTAAACACCTTAAAAGTTCAAGTCTCAGCCCTTTCAGCTCTGACAGACACACGCTGGGCGCTGAACCCTTTGGTGGAACGCTTCTTAAAAGCGGTACTAAGGCTTCGGCCCCCCAGAAAGACACTGTATCCAAAATGGGACCTAACAATAGTACTCAATGTTTTATCAAATCCCCCTTTCGCCCCCACGGAGGAATGCTCCCTGGAGGATATCACCATGAAGACGGTATTCCTAATCGCCATCACTTCAGGGCGCAGGATATCGGAGATCCAAGCCCTAGGGGCTCAAGAGCCTTACACCACCTTTTTTCCGGATAGGGTGGTCTTGCAACCCATCCATCAGTTCGTCCCGAAGGTGCCTTCAATCTATCACCTCAGTCACGAATGGGTTCTACCAGCTTTCGAGGAGGAACCATCCTCCACAAGGCTTCATGAGCTAGACGTAGCCAGATCCCTGAAACACTACTTGCTGTTAACACAACAGCTTCGGAAAGATCAAAGGCTGTTTATCATCAGCAAAGGCGCAAAGAAGGGGAAAGCGGCATCAAAGACAACCCTGGCAAGCTGGATTGTGAAGTTAATACAAAGGGCATACCGGGCTAGTGGTCTCCCTGCTCCAAACGCGGTCAATGCACATTCGACAAGAGGGATGGCCTCTTGGGCAGCTTTGGCACGGGTCTCCCCAGAAACGATCTGTTGGGCGGCCAGCTGGTCATCATTCAGCACTTTCATGTCCCACTATAGTGTGGATCCAGCAGCTCTCACTTCCCGAGATTTTGGGAAAAAAACCTTGCAACTTTCTGTACTGTAGTTGTTATTAAAATTATTATTGCAGTACCCTCCCTGTAAGCGAGTTATTAACCATTGGTATGCTGCCATGGAGGCACCAGGAAAACGGAAAATTGAATACTTACCTTCCGTAATTTTCCTTTCCTGGTGCCTACTCATGGCAGCATACACCCTCCCTTCAATAAATCCTTAAGAGGTTTGGAGGCTAGTTACAAGAATACTGACAGGGGGGTCCAACTCTCCTATTTCTAGAGTTTGAAGTGGTCCTGTGGGTTGGTTGGTTTTCCTTGTTAGAAAGTGCTGCTGTGCTCCGATCGATGTCAATGCATCCACCTCTTGGGAGTAGTGTATTGATCCGCACTCACCAGATATGTTGGACTCCTTTGCCTTATAGCAAGATGAGCCTACTGTGCTTGTAGGTCATTGGTGGGGACCAATCCCAATGCGATATCCTCTGGTTATTCCCTCTCTGCTTTAAGTTCTCAGCTTTAATTTAAAGTTGAAAAAAAAATACTAATCTTTATTTCCTTTATTATTGCAATGACAATAATTGTGCAACCTTTGGGAGGTATAGGTGGCAAGGACTGCTTAGGCTCCCCAAACTACTACTATGCTTATCATATAACAAAAGAAAAACATGCTTTAAACTTAAAAGAATGTTAAAAAGTGGACTGTGTTTTTTATATATATATATATATATATATATATATATATATAATATCTGAATCATTTCTATTTTTCGGTTATTTATTCCTATCTTTATCTTTATTTGAGTGGGTTTGCTTAAGGCAGCAATTAGAAGTTTCTGGTGGTCTTCATGGCATTTTAAAGGAAAATTGTGTCAATTCATTATATCATGATGTTGGCTGGTGTGTTCCCACATACAGCCTTATGCCGCGTACACACGATTTGACATTCCGACAACAAAATCCCATGTTTTTTTCCCGACGGATGTTAGCTCAAACTTGTCTTGCATACACACGGTCGCACAAAGTTGGTCGGAAATTCCGAACGTCAAGAACGCGGAGACGTACAACACGTACGACGAGAAAAATAAAGTTCAGTAGCCAGTGCTGCTCTTCTGTATGATTCGGAGCATGCGTGGCACTTTGTGCATCGGAATTGTGTACACACGAATGGATTTTGCTGTCGGAAAATTTGAGAACCAGATCTCAAATTTTGTGCGATGGAAATTCCGATGGAAACTGTCCGATGGAGCCTACACACGGTCAGAATTTCCAAAAACAAGCTCCGATCTCACATTTGCCGTCGGAAAGTCTGACCGTGTGTACGCAGCATTACAGTGTTCCCAACTTTTTATTTCTTATTAGGACAAATTTACATTATCTCCCATGAGCTGTGTTGAACACAAGGGTCACTACGTCATGGTGGTGAATAGACTTGAATAAGGTGTCATTCCCTGACACTCTAATAAATACAAAAAGGAAAAAGCGCAATAGCGTGTAATGACGCATCAAACCACTCTTCACTGCTCCTACACATAGCACACTAGCCTGCACATTGCTTTTGAGCGAGCCCTTAAAGTGACATAGCTAATGCTATGTAAAAACAAAAAGAGTTGTTAAACAGGTTCATATTTAGGATACTTTCACTATCAAGAGTCCTTTTTGACATTCCATCAGTTTTTAAACTGGAAAAAGGCTTATACAGTATATGGAAAATAAAATAGGCTTTGTAAGATAATACCAATGTCTTCTCCCCCCCAAATAAAACAATATATTTATCACTTTGGTATCATAGGTAACAACACAATTATAAAAATGTATATATACAGTTACTTCCGTGGTTATAAAAAAGGAATGATTGTAATATCATCCTGTTGGTGCTGAGGAAGAAATATTAATTGTATTGTTCCAGCATTGTTTTTTTTTTTTTTTTTTTTTAAATACTTCTTGTACTAAATCAGTCCCTGTTTCATTTAGATTATCACATTTCTTTTGAGTTCTCATGATTCGTGATTCATTTTGAATATATTTCATGGATTTTAAACTTGATTACTTTTTATTATACCTGATGAATCATTAATTAATAATTCATCATTATTACTGATTATTTTTACCATTACCTTTTCTTAATTAGTTTTTTTGGACACACGTATGTAATCACATCACTGATGTGATGTATTTAGCTATAACTCATCCATATATGTAGTGCTTTAAATGTCATTATGTTTAGACAGAAACCTCAGGATTTTTTTTTTGCTCTTATTGTTTACTCATGTCTTGTTTTTTATTTTCAATTGATCTAGTGACCTTTTTTATGTTTTCTGTTTTAACCATTAAATGCTGGACACTTCCACCCCCTTCCTATCCAGGCCAATTTTCAGCTTCCTGTTTTAGACAATAGGCGATTATTCTTTTAGATATCCTAATAAAACTATTTTTTATACACCACCTGGGCAGCACACCGCTATAGGGACTCCGTCTCCGTTGCTTTTCCTCTGGGACCACACACAAGGGTTATTACAACTATACACATCTCTACACTCTTTCCTTATTGGATATTTATCTAACTGGTGGAATTTTCTGGATGAATTGCATATGGTAATTCACCCTACATCTACCTTAAGGATCTTTTTGTGCTCTGGGACTTTGATAATTGCATACCTGTGCTTATTAGGACCCATATTAAATTATAGTGGACCTACATATGTGGGATACAAAATATTCATTTTTTGTATTAATTTTCAGCTTCCAGCTCTCTCACACTTTGAGTGACAATTACTCAGACATGCAACACTGTACCCAAATTAAACTTTTATCCTTTTTTGAGACAGATAAAGCTTTCTTTTGGTGGTATTTTAATCACCACTGGGTTTTTTCATGTTTTGCCACACACACATTTTAATGAAATTTCTAATATACAATTTTGAAAATAAATAATCTTTCTTAACCACTTAAGCCCCGGACCATTTGGCTGGCCAAAGACCAGAGCGTTTTTTGCGATTCGGCACTGCATCGATTTAACTGACAGTTGCGCAGTTGTGCGGCGTGGCTCCCAAACAAAATTGCCGTCCTTTTTTCCCCACAAATAGAGCTTTCTTTTGGTGGTATTTGATCACCTTTGCGGTTTTTATTTTTTGCTCTATAAATAAAAAAAATTGCGACAATTTTGAAAAAAAAAACATTTTTTTTTACTTTTTGCTATAATAAATATCCCCCCAAAAATATATAAAAAAATAATTTTTTCCTCAGTTTAGGCCGATACATATTCTTCTACATATTTTTGGTAAAAAAAATCGCAATAAGCCTTTATTGATTGGTTTGCGCAAAAGTTATAGTGTTTACAAAATAGGGGAAAGTTTTATGGCATTTTTATTAATACTTTTTTTTATTAATAATGGCGGCTAAAAGCAATTTTTATTGTGACTGCGACATTATGGCGGACAGATCGGACACTTTTGGCTTGATTTTGGGACCATTCACATTTATACAGTGATCAGTGCAATTAAAAATGCATTGATTACTGTGTAAATGTGACTGGCAGTGAAGGGGTTAACCACTAGGTGGCACTGTAGGGGTTAAGTGTGTCCTAGGGAGTGATTCTAACTGTGGGGGTGAGGGGCTGTGTGTGACACAACACTGATCACCGCTCCCAATTACAGGGAGCGGTGATCAGTGACAGTGTCACTAGGCAGAACGGGGAAATGCTTGTTTACATCAGCATTTCCCCGTTCTTCCTCTCTGTGAGATGATCGCGGGTATCCCCGTGGACATCGAATCCGCGAGACCCACGATTGCGCTCACGAAGCTCCCAGCGGGCGTGCGTTCCCGTAACCCGCCTCTTAAAGGACAACATACAGGTATGTGATTCTGTCTGTACGTGCCCTTCTGCCGCAGTATATCTGCGTGAGGCAGTCGGGAAGCGGTTAATAAATTGAGTTCAATATGTATTCTGCAACTTTTGGTGAAAAAACAATCAGTGTATATTATTTAGTCTGTGTGAATGCTATAGAGTCTACAAACTATGGTATACAGTAGACAGTCCAAGGTATTTAGTAAGAGGCATGGTGAGTTTTTGAGGTGTTTTTTTCCCCAAAAGTTGTAATTTTAACAAGGTATTTCTCACACTTATAATTACACCCCAAAACACGCTCTGCTATGTCTCCTGAGTATGGGGATACCACATGCGTGTGACTTTTTCACAGCCTAAATGCATAGAGGGGACCAAAATCCAAGGAGCACCTCGGGCTTTCAAGGAGCTTAAAAATTACGCATCTAATTTCCTGACTATCTAACACATTATTGGAGGCCTGGAGCACCAAGACAGGAGAAACACCTATAAAATTACCCAATTTTGGCAAACAAACACTTCAAGAATTTTCTGAAAGGCATAGTGAGTCCTTTGCAAATATATTTTTTTGCCAAATGTTTTTGGCAAATTCAGGAAGGAAAATTAAAATGTATTTTTTTCACAAAGTTGTCACTTAACAAGATATTTCTAACTCACTTCATAGGCATACTTAGAATAATACCCCAAAACATATTCTGCTGCTCCTCCCATATGGCAATACAACAAAATCCAAGGAGCACCTCCAGGTGTTCTAGGAGGATAAATTACACATCTAATTTCCTATGTGTAAGTAACTACAGTATGTACTGTAATGATTGTCTCTAAATGAGCAACCAGGGAATATAGTTTAGTGTAGCATCACTTATAAAAGTCCCAGTTGCTATAAGCCAAGCAAGCCTAGCCTACTGGTACATGACTGCCCACAGGAATGTCATGTTCATTGACCAGGAAGTACAGTAGGCTGAAGAAAGGAAGGAAAAAAGAGCATCTGTCTTTCCAGGAGTGCAGTTGTCGGCAGGGGGTGGCTGATGCTGTTGTCTCAGATGAACGAGATGTGCAGATGGTTCAGTTCAGGCCGGAGGCAGAGACATGGTCAGCAAACAGGCAAATGATCGGTCCAGGCAACAGATGGCAGGCGGAGGCAACGCTGCACTGGTGTGGCAGTGATCAAGAACATTGTTGCTGGCTGCACTGATATGGTGACAGTGGGTACTAGCGTGGCAGCAATCAGGAACACTGCTGCTGACTTACACTGGTCAGGCAACACTGGAACTGGTAAGGTGACAATCAGGGACATTGTTTCTGGCTTACACTGGTGTAGTGACACTACAACTGTTATGGTGGTGACCAGAGACACTGTAACTGATGTGGCAGGGACAATATGACTGGTATGGCAATGATAAGGGACATTGTAACTGGTGTGGCGATGATTAGGGAAAATATGACTGGTGTGGCAGTGATCAGGAACACTGTAACTAGTGTTGCAGTGATTAGGGACAATATGTCTGATGTGGCAGTGATCAGGGACAATATGACTGGTATGGCAATGATAAGGCACACTGCAATTGGTGTGGCAAAGATTAGGGAGAATAT
>JAQSEC010001793.1:0-10339 GCA_028564925.1 Lithobates sylvaticus
ATATCGGCTCCATGGGCGTGTAACATGACAGTGATTTGCGCAGCCGAGCCATGTTGCTGTAGTACAACTGCACTGCTGATCAGTGGTGGCTGGTGCTAAACTTTTTTGGGGGGGGTGGCAAATGAACCTCCGCACTCGCCAGGGTCACAGGGCCACGGCTTGCCCGACTTCTCCTCCCGTCTAACTCGGTCTTCTTTAGATCTGCCTCCTGTCCTGATTGTGAATATTGATTCGCTAGTGCCACAAGTGGGTGGGTTCTGATAGTGAATATTGATTCGCTAGTGCCACAAGTGGGTGGGTTCTGCGCCCCGAGCCCAACCTTTTTCAAGCCAATTAGAGCCTCAGGCTCTAATCGCATGCTTGAAAAAAAACTCATAGAAAGCTATGAGTCCAGTGCCCCACATGCAAACCGGGGGGGGGGGGCGGCGCCCCTTATGGACCGGCCACTCCTGCTGCTGATAATAGTGCAATTGCTCCAGAGCTTAAAGAGGAAGTAAATGCTGCCTCTTTTTTTTCCTTTTGCTGACCTGCAAATTAAAGGCATAATGTGCTAGTATGCATCAGATGCTAGCACATTATGTCAAACTTACCTGCAAACAAAGCCCTTGTTGTCACCGCTGGAGGCTGCATCCATCTTCGCCTGCAGTGGCGGCTGCTGATTATTTCTTTTGGGGGGTGGCAAAAAGCCAATCCCCCCACCCCCCTGGTCGGTCGGCAGTAATCCCCGCCTCTGGAGGACGGTCGGGACATCAAAGTCCCGCACTTACCCCATCTAGGATGTGCCCAATAGGATCGCCTGTCCTTTCAACCAATTGAGAAATGGGTATTAGACCCGTGCTTCCTGATTGGAGGAGAGGCGATTCAGTGTTAGAAAAGTGAATATTCATTTGCTCTGCGCCCTAAGCCCACCCTATTTTGAAACCTATTAGAGCCTCTGGCTCTAATCAGGTGCTTAAAAAAAAAACATCCCCGCCGCTGTAATTCATGCGCCTGGCATCCTGAAAGGGGCCAGGCGCATGAAGAGGGGGTGACAGCGGCAATGGAAAGGGGAGGCGGCGTCCGTGCGCCCTTAATGGACGGGCCGCCCCTGTTCGCCCTTCTTCCTTCCGGGTCCGCGGACTCTAGCTGTGTGACTGGCCGGAGCCGCGTAACGTCACGCCCACGCATGCGCGAGAGCCGTTGGCACAGGTCGCCGTTCCTTCAGAGTGCATGCGCTGATGACCTCATCGGCGGCATATACAGTAAATATCTCCTGAACGATACAAGTTTAGGAGATATTTACAGTACCTATAGGTAAGCATTATTATAGGCTTACCTGTAGGTACAAACAATACAGGGAAGTTTACTTCCTCTTTAGGCTCCATGCACACTGGAGCTCATAAACGGACATTTCTTGGAGTTTGGGCATTTTTTTTAACAGCCCATAAACTCCCCTCTATGTGTCCATGCACACATGGACGTTTTTTAACTTTTATCAACAGTGGAGTTTATGGGCTGTTTTATGAACGCCATAAAATTGCGTTCAGGAGTAGTTTTTCTGACCACAAAAAAACGCCAAACCCTCATAAACGCAGATAAACGCTCAAAAAAGCGTGGCTCGCCAGCGTTTTGTAATGTTTTTGATCCATTGATAAAAAAAAAAAAAAAAAACACTTAGGGCTCTTTCACACGGGGCGGATCAGTGCAGATCCGCCCCGTGGATAGCCGCTTGCTCAGCGGGGATCGCCGGAGCGATCTCCGCTGAGCAGGAAGATGACAGGTCTGTCTCTGCACACTGCACAGGGATGAACCTGTCAGAGCGCCGCTCTCCCCTATGGGAGATCGGGTGACGACGGACCGTAGAGTCCATCGTCATCCGATCCGCTCTGCAGACGGATGAAAAAAATAGGGTTTTCCTCCGTCTGCAGAACCGGAGCAGAGCGGGCACGGACGTGAGCGGGTGTCAGAGGATGCTCATCCGCTGACACCCGCTATCCCATAGGGATACCTGTATGTCCGTTTTTCATCCGAAAACGGAAGGATGAAAAACGGACATACGGTCCGTCCGTGTGAAAGAGCCTTTAGGGGTTGATTTACTAAAGGCAAATAGACTGTGCACTTTGCAAAGTGCAGTTGCACTCAGCAAGAGCAGATGCTCCAGAGCTTAGTAAATGAGCAAAAGCTCATCCAATCATGTGCAAGCAAAAATGCTGTTTTTTAACTTTTCCTTGCACGTGATTGGGTATTCTTTGCAAAGTGAAGCTTTACCTCATTTACTAAGCTCTGCAGGAACTGCACTTGCAGAGTGCAATTGCACTTTTCAAAGTGCACAGTCTATTTGGCTTTAGTAAATCAACCCCTAAGGCTCCATGCACACTGGAGCTCATAAACAGAAGTTTTTTGGAGTTTGGGGCATTTTTTTTAACAGCGCATAAACTCCCCTCTATGCTATCCTATGTGTCCATGCACACGTGGACGTTCTTGAACTTTTAGCAGCATTGGAGTTTATGGGCTGTTTTCTGAAAGCCATAAAATTGCGTTCGGGGGCCGTTTTCTGACCACAAAAAAACGGCAAACGCTGATAAACGCTCAAAAACGTGGCTCACCAGCGTTTTTTTAACGTTTTTTGATCCATTGAAAAAAAAATGTTTTTTTTTTAAATCGCTAAAAAAATGCTAACACGGAAAAACACAAAAAAAACCTCTATTGCAAAAACATTAAACGTTGACTCACTGCAAAGCTACTGACTTTTTTTTAATGTTATTTTTAATGTCCAGTGTGCATGGAGTCTTAAAAAATAAAAACGCTAACAGGGAAAAATGCTAAAAAATGCTAATGAACGCTATTGCAAAAACGTTAAAACGTTGAAAGACTCACTGCAACTGGCTTTTTTTTATGTTATTTTAAGGTCCAGTGTGCATGGAGCCTTAAAAAAAAAAAAAACACTAACGCAGAAAAAAGAAAAAAAAAAGCTGATAAACGCTATTGCAAAAACGTTAAACGTTAAAAGACTCAATGCAACTGGCTTTTTTTTAATGTTATTTTAACGTCAAGCGTGCACGGAGCCTTAAAAAAAAAACGCTAACCCGGAAAAAAGCTAAAAAACGCTAATAAACTCTATAGCAAAAACGTTTAAAGACTCACTGCAAAGCTACTGGCATTTTTATAATGTTATTTTAACGTCTAGCGTGCATGGAGCCTTAACCACTTCAATACAGGGCTTTTAAACACCCTTCCTTACCAGAGCACTTTTTGCGATTCGGCACTGCGTCGCTTTAACTAACAATTGCGCGGTCGTGCGACGTTACACCCACAACAAAATTGACGTCCTTTTTTTTCCCACAAATAGAGCTTTCTTTTGGTGGTATTTGATCGCCCCTGCGGTTTTTATTTTTTGCGCTATAAACAAAAGAAGAGCGACAATTTTGAAAAAAAACACAATATTTTTTTACTTTTTGCTATAATAAATATACCATTTTTTAAAAAAAAACAATTTTTTTCCTCAGTTTAGGCCGATATACGTATTCTTCTACATATTTTTGGTAAAAAAAATCGCAATAAGCGTATATTGATCGGTTTGCGCAAAAGTTATAGCGTCTACAAAATAGGGGATAGATTTATTGAATTTTTTTTTTTTTTTTACTAGTAATGGCGGCGATCTGCGATTTTTTTTTTCGTGACTGCGACATTGCGGCGGAACACTTCGGACACTTTTGACACATTTTTGGAACCATTCACATTTACACAGCGATCGTTGCTATAAAATTGCAATGATTACTGTGTAAATGTGACTGCAGGGAAGGGGTTAACACTAGAGGGCGCTGGAGGGGTTAATGTGTTCCCTGATAGGAGTGAGTCTAACTGTAGGGGGAGGGGACTCAAGGGGAGGAGACCGATCATGTGTTCCTCTGTACTGGATCACATGATCGGTCTCCTCCCCGCTGACAGGACGTGGAGCTGTGTGTTTACACACACAGCTCCACGGTCCCGCCCGGTCCCGTTGTTTTAACGGGCAATTGCGGGTGCCCGGCGGACATCGCGGCCCGCCGGGCACTCGCACCGGGTCCAGAGCGATGCCCCCAGGTGGCTGGGAATCCGAGGACGTCATATGACGCCCACCCAGGATGGTAGATCCACCTTGTGGGCGTCATATGACTATACGCGGGTATTGAAGTGGTTAAAGGTGAGGGCCAGCCAGGGAAAAAAAATGTAAAGTCAGCAGCTACAAACACTGTAGCTGCTGACTTTTAATAAGCAGACTTACCTGTCCTGGGTGCCCGCGATGTCGGCCCCCCTGAGACCGACCATCCCTCGGCTCTTGGTTCCCGGCGCTGCCATTCCAACTAAGGGAAACAGGCAGCGGAGCCTTGCGGCCTCACTGCCCGTTTCCTACTGCGCATGCGCGAGTGGCCCAGCGCTTTGTGAATGGGGCGCGCTGTGTTGTGGGACACACACAGATCCCATAACACACCGCGCCCCATTCACTAGAAGACGACGCGAGGAGCAGAAGACTGAAGAACACTGCGGAATAGGAAGAGGCAGATTAGGACGATCTGCCTAGCAACAGCCATTTCTGGTAAGTTCAAAAAAATATTTTTATTTTTTTTGCTTTCAAATTTTTATTAAAATGTTTATGCAGTATTTTTTTTTTTTTTTTTTTAGGGTGACCCTCCACTTTAATAAATTAGATAAAGCTTCACTTCGCAAGTACCCAATCACATTTGAGGGAAAAAAAAAAAAATGCTTTTTTTGCTTGCACATGATTGGATGATGGTAGTTAGCAGAGCTTTTTCTTATTTACTAAGCTCTGGAGCAATTGCACATTTGTAAAATGCACAGTCTATTTGTCTTTAGTAAATCAAGCCAATAATCTGGCTGTCCTCTTCATCTGCACAAACCGATCACAGGTGTTCTGTGCGCGATGAGGACAGCGCCCTCTAGAGATGAAGGTGACACCTGACAGCTCCTGGCTGCAGGGTAGAAAGTGTGCCGCCTAGCCACGCCCTCGTCCAGGGTAAGGCGCGCTGTGATTGGCGGAGACGCGTCCGATGAGCAGAGTGTAGAAGGAGTGCAGAGCGGTGCTCGGTGACATATACAGAGCGCTTTACCTGGGAGCTCCATCCTTCTCCTTGTAGCGATCAGTACCGGGCCGGTGTGTGCGGCCCCGCTATGCCCACTGACATCATGAACGCAGTGAGGATGCAGCCCATCTCCCAGCTGCAGCACCATAGCCCGGTGTTGCCCATCAGACTGCTGACCCGGGGCCCCGAGTACCTCCGGCGGCAGATAGAGAACGGCACGCCGCGGTCCAGCCTGAGTGCGGTGGAGAGACTGGCCGCCGACAAGGCCAAGTACGTGAAGAGCCCGGCGCAGCAGCAGGTGGTGGCCGGCGGGGGCAGCTCGTTATCGGAGAGCAGCGGAGGCGGCAGCAGCAGCAGCTCCGGGGGAAGCAGCAGCAGAAAGAGCCGCCGGGAGGAGATACCGGCCGGCCCCGATCAGCCCGTCAGACGCGGCAGCAGCAAGAGGCTCCTCCGGCCGGACTCTCTACTCATCTACCGGCAGAAGAACCGAGCGGACGGGCCTATGGAGGAGGCGAGGACGGGGCTTGTGCGGAGGCTCTTCCTGGGCGGGGTAAAGGAGAAACCCCTGGCCCCAGCGGCGCCCCCTGCTGATGACCACCGCTCTAAGACCACTGGACTGCACCGCTCCCAGTCGGACATCAGCTCCCGCTATTCCCGCTCCTTCTCCGACTTCGACACCTTCTTCAAGTACTGCGGCCTGGAAGCGGAGGTGGTGGACGAGCTGGGCAGGGACAGGTTTGTGGCCGCCCCCGAGGAGACGCTGGACGGGCAGTACCGGATCCGTAGCGCCAGTGTGGCCACCTCGGACAGCGGTTTTAGCCGGAGGAGTGGGGAGGGCAGTGCCGGGGGCATTCAGGAGGACGAGGCTCTAAGCGGGCAGATCCCTGGGGTGGGCACCAACGCCAACACGTCGGTCATCGAACGCAACGCCAGGATCATCAAATGGCTTTACAGCTGTAAGAGGGCCAAGGAGAGCAGAGGGGCATCCCCGGACCTACCCTGAAACAAGGAAACTCACATGCTGGGACTTGTAGTGGCACCCTGCCCTGACCCGCCATAGACATGCATCAAAACACTTGGCACCTTGGCCACTGGGAACACACATAGCTGGCTGTCCAGTGGGTGCTTGGTATGTTGGGACTTGTAGTGGCACCCTGCCCTGATTTGCTATACATGCATTCCAAGACTTGACCACAGGGAACACACTCCATAGGTGATGGTCCAGATGGATGTTTGGTACGCTGGGACTTGTAGTGGCACCCTGCCCTGATTTGCTATACATGCATTCCAAGACTTGACCACAGGGAACACACTCCATAGGTGATGGTCCAGATGGATACTTGGTACGCTGGGACTTGTGGCACCATACCCTGACCTGCCATAGACATGCATCACATGACTTGGCACCCTGGCCATAGGGCTGTCCAGATGGGTGTTTGATATTCTGGGACTTGTAGTGGCACCCTAACCCAACCACCTATTCATGCATTACAAGACTTGGCACCCTGACCACAGGTAACAAACATGGGGGCTGCCCAGTGGGTGGCTTGACATGCTGGGACTTGTAATGGCACCCTGTCTAGATCTGCTATACATGCATCACAAGACTTGGCACCTTCACCCAACTGGCCAATCACGCATTATAAGACTTGGCACCTTCACCCAATACATGCGTCATAAGACTTGGCACCCTGGCCCCACGGAACAGACTCAATCGGCAGCTGCCCAGATATGTGCTTGGCATGCTGGGACTTGTAGTGGCACAGCCGCTGGGCAGTTCCTTCCAACCAGGCATGTCACCCTGTGCCATGAAAAGGGGATTGGTGGGCAGATGTGATGGTTTATTATTATTATTATTATTATAGAGCTGCTGGACAGCGAGTGATGACAGATATTTATATATGATATAGAGGAGATACAAGGGGGTCTATTTATAAAAAAAAATACAAAACGCAATGAGGATATTTACTTTTTCTGTTTTGCAACATTGTTTGTGTTTAAAGGTGACATCAGCACTAGTTTCTGGGATTATAGTTCACAAAGGCTTCTGTGGCTCATCTGTATGTACATGGAACACAAGTGATTGTGGTGTTATTACAATGGACAGGACTCTTCCTAATATACTAGTGCTCATATCAGCTATAAACCATCGATGTGATTTATATGTCTAATGCCGGGAAGGAGAAATGCTCCCTAGCAGTGTAAGGGTTCAGTACTTGTTTAGGTGTAGGGGGGCTGCAAAGAGCACTTTTACTTGGTCGTTAAATTCCAGTCCCTCAGTGTACTCTCCTCCAATGCAAGGCTATGGTCTCTGCTTTGGGCTTGATGACTACCAGAACATAGGGGAGAATAGGCTGCGGAGAGCGGTCTTATAGCCTGGGGGGGGGGGCGGAGGATCGGGTAAGCAGAACTGTTTTTTGAGGCCCCCAAGACCTAAACAAGAATTTATCCCTGGCAGCCCCACTGGAACATTTTTTCTTTTCTTGCAGATGGGTTTTAAGAATGTTCGAACCAGAAAAGTTAATACCCTAAGTACATTCGATTTTGGCCCATTCTCTCAACAGTTGGCTAACTCGGGACAGAACGAATGTACATGCTGTTTCGCTGGAAGAATAGCTCTTTTGATTTTCTTTATAAATAGACCCCGTAGAGTCATTGCCAGGTTCCCTGTGCTCTCAGCTACACGCCAAGGTCACATATTTCAGACTGCCCATGTCTTCCTGAGAGGACAGGGAACATGGGATCTTACACAGGGATGGACATCATCTGGTAAATGAACGGTTCGCTCCTTTGGGGATCGTTGCATGCAATCCGGTTCCATCTTTATTGTATTCTATCCTATGCACAGTGTTGTCTGCAATGTACAAATATTTATGGTGCCGCCTGTAGCTGCACACTTTTTCAATGTTCTGTTAATTAAAAGCTTTAACGAGAAAGAAAAATATATATATTCTTTATCTTTTGCAATCCGTGCTCCAGACTCCATGATGACAAGGTGTGTTGTGTACAGCAGCTGCCTGGGAATAGATTTCTAGAAATGTCTAGGCTATGGTGGTACAAATGAGATTGTTGTGTTATGAGCTCTACTGAACATCACATAGCTTGCTCTTCCAGCCTCCGATCCTAATCTGACAGTCAGGCATGTGAATATGCTTATTGCTTTGTTTACCAGTATGAACGGATGGGCCGTGGCAAAGAAATCGGGTTTATGCTAGCACAGTGATTTGACTCTATGCACTACCGAGATTTCTTTTTATTGATAGCTAGAGCAGAATTGTTGAGACACCAAATGAACATATGTCTGATCTTTTCTGTGATAGAAGGTAGGGGAGGCTCCATTATAGCCTGTTGTATCTGTGCCTAAGGCCTCATTAACACGAGCAGCACGTATCTGTGTTCATGTGCAAGGTACTAAAATAAACATAAATGGTTACATATAGATAATTAACCGTAAAATGAATAGAAAGACAGCACACAAATGAGATGCAAAATATCTATTGAAGATATAAAAAATACATCCAGGTAGAGTACAATGGATTTATATATACAAACAACAAGTTATCCTGGTAAATCTTAGATAGCAAAGTGGCATACATAGAACTGAATCCATGCAAGGATATACAATAGAACTGAATCCATGCAAGGATATACAATAGAACTGAATCCATGCAAGGATATACAATAGCCAGTTATAAAGGATACCAAATAGTAGAAGAATGGCGTGACAGTGAGACCCAAAACCAATGTTTCAGGGCATTACACCCCTTTATCAAGGTGCACTTACTATTTAGTATGGTGGTTTACTATATGTTCATATACTTCACTATTTTATATCCTTGCATGGATTCAATTACATGTATGTCACCTTGTTTCCTAGGAGAGTCATCTCAACTAGGCTTCCTCCAGGGGTTGTCCTCCAGGGGTTTTTAGGCTTTCCTTGAGCTGTGGCTGATTGACCTCTGATCTGTTGGTGCCTACATAGTTTGCTGGCTCTGCCAAGGGGCATCGGACCTTGAGCTATACAAGCACCATCAGATCGGAGGTCAATCCGCCACAGCTCAACAACTTCTGGAGGAAGGATGTCACTTGGCAGAGCCAACAGCATGATTCCAGAGAACTTTTTAGCTGTAATGGTGGCCATAGATGGTTAGAATCTCGACAGGCTGATTGCACCCAAGTTCATCCATTGATAGACTTAGGAACCACCAGCATGCCAGATTTGTAGCATGCGATTATTGCTGGCGGCTTTAGCTGCCAAGAATAATTATTTTGTTCTTTGGGCAGGGACGGCTGCCCACGACACCCCCTCCCCCACAGTGGGAGGGATTCCACCGTCAACATTGACTGTTGATGGGGGGGCTCTAACAATTTATGGCCTGCCTGGACATCACCCTTCTCACTGGCTACCAATGTGAGGGGCATTTTTTCAGTGACTTCTGTTGAATTCATTTTAGACTGGAATATTATTTTAAGGATTCTTTCTGTATTAGAAAGGTTGAGAAAAATCTGTTCTAGGATATGCCAGACTAACTAGTTGTATGCATCTATGAATCCATTGTATTCTACTTGGATAGACTTTTTATATCTTTAGTGTAATCTATTTTTGCATCACATGTGTGTATGTGTGCTATCCCTATATACACATTACTACTACTGACTCTATGTGAGGTGGGATGTGATGAGCACCCCAATACATTATCCCTTCTAGCGATTAAAGGTGTGCAGGTTGCAGTTTCTAAAGGTCTAGTCACATGGTTAGCTGTATGCTTCTATGTGCCATGCATTTTATCTACAGAAAATCTAGTACATGTGGTTTTGGTCAGTTTATGGTGTGGGAAATGGGTTAACTGATATACACGGTATCTGTATATACATGTAAAGAAGCATATAAACTGACATAGAAGAGCCCATAAAAAGAACAAAACACACCTTCTAACAACATGCTTCTACATGCTGCTAATGTTAATGAAGCCAAATAGAATTAGCCACGCTTCCTCTCTATTAACCTCTGAAACGATTACAAAATGCATAATCCTGTTGTGATCAGAAAAAGTGCATGGTTGGATACTGATTTACTAAGACTGGAGCGTGCAAAATCTGGTGCAGCTCTGCAAAGTAAACAATCATCTTCCAAGTTTTATTATCAAAGCTTAATTGAACAAGCTGAAAATTAGAAGCTGATTGGCTACCATGCACACAGATTCTAAGTGCTCCAGTTTTAGTAAATCTCCCCCTCAGTGACTGTTAGCATTTTTGTCTTCAGACATCATTTGTTACAT
>JAQSEC010003626.1:0-10180 GCA_028564925.1 Lithobates sylvaticus
ATAAATCTGATTAGAACATTTTTTTAAACTGTAAATGCAAACCCAAGAAGAGTTATTTATACCCTATCTATCCTCTTAAAATCTCACTGCAGTTTAAGAGAAACAACCCTCCCTGGGTGGGAATATGCAGCATTGTTAAAGTCTCCATGGCTGGAACAGTCACTGAAAAATTCAAAATATCTTGTATGCCTGGCCGGTTCCCCCTCCTCTGTACAGTTATGCAAAAATATATGAAATTTGGGTCTCTACAGATGTATTTAGCCATTACATGATGTACATTATAACATCAAAATGAGTGCAGCGCTATAACAATAAATCTGGAAAATGTTCATAAAGTTCCCAAAGAGAGTCCACGCACGATCATTATATTTATACAGGTAACAACGTGCAGAGATGATTCCACCACCGTTATCGCTAGCAGCTCACCTCTTAGCATGAACAGGTGGATCAAATGCGCTTTCCCATAAAGGGTCAATTTACTTGAAATCCACATCAGTAGGTTGCATCACCACCAGTGGCTGTATAAGGCACTGGAGTGTCGCTGTGGGAATTTGTGCCCATTTAGCCAAAATAACATTAGTGAGGTCAGTTACTCATGACGGACAAGAAGTCCTGGCAATCAGCATTCTAATTCACGCCAAGGGTGTTCAATAGGGTTGAGGTCAGGGAACTCTGTGGGCTAATCGAGTTCCTCCACACTAACCTCATCAAACCAAGTCTTTATGGAGCTGGCTTTGTGCATTAGGCACAGTCATGCTAGAGAAGAAAAGGTTCTCTCTGTACGACGTAGCAGTAAAAGTAGTCTTCACTGGAAGCACTTGAACACAATAATTCAGAGAGGTGCCAACATACTTTTGGTCCATAGGTAGGTGTGAAGATCACATGTTTACAAACAATCTGACATACTGTATACTATACATATTCGGCCACAAAATGACCATGTTTTGCCAAGTTAGAGCAATCAGGTTAACCTGGCAATTCCTTGTCCCACCACCCACCAGAACTCAGTTAATTATCTAAAACGTTTAGGTATTGGGAAGCATGTGACACTCTTTTTCCTGCCATGATCTAGCATTGGGTACCTAAGAAATGTACCCAAGAGGCCAAAGATCAACTCAACTCAGAGCTTACCAAGGGACCGGAAGGTGAAGAGCAGCTGTAGAGAGGGCAAGCTACAAAACCAATCTATGGCATAATGCTAGAGTTCCCCTTAGGGGACCATATTATGCCTTTGGTTATGCTAACCATAACTGAACGGAGACTGCTGTAAGCTATTGCTCGCTAGCCCAAGGTTCTGCTCCCAAATCTACTACGTGTGCCCCTGCCCCTTCTGTTGCATCCCATAGAACACATATGTCAAACACAAGGCCCGTGGGTCAAATCTGGCCCACCAGGCCTTGTTATGTGACCCTCAGACTCAGATTTCCAGCTCTCATCCTTCGCTCCTTCTCCCCACTGTCACTTATAAAACACAGAAGCCTTCTGTGTTAACAAGGAACAGCTTTGCTCGTAACAATATTAGAAAAAGGGGAACAGCGCCAAATAAAAACGAAAAAGAAAAAAATATAAATAAAAAATATATAGTATCTTAACACCAAATAGCTATATATGACACATATGCACTGAAAACATATAAGAACCAAGGATGGAGACAATAGTTCATAATGGGATTAAGATCCAATAAAGAAAGTTCATTGAAACCTCCGGGGGGGTGTATAGATGTACTATACACATGGAATAGTCTTTATCCAAAAAACTTTAAAGGAATGCACCGTGATGATCACTCTACAACGTGTGAAAAAAACACAGGCCCTCCACCATGTAAATAGTATGCCCTTACCAGAAGGCAGAGCAAATCAGGCTCTTAGTAGTGAATAATCCACAAGCAGCCGTTGGTAGCCCTGTTGAAGGATCGCCAGCACTAATGAAACGGATGTTCCCCTGTTGGGCGACTGGATGTTCAGGATACCCCACTTTAAACAATTCCCAGTACGAGGTGGCCGATGCAGGCTCAATGGGACCACATTCAAGGAAGGAAAGGAGAGCCACCCATAGTGAAATTCTGTACAATATATTTTATTAAAAACAAATATTAAAACTTACAATTAGAAATTGCTGAAGAGCACAATACAAATCCGCCGGCCGGTCGGATGCTGGAGCCCGTCCTAAGCGTGGTGACGTCACTGCGCGCCTTGCTTGTAACAGCTCCTGGATCTAACAGATCCCTGCAAGCACTCATAGCAGGGCACGGCAGAGACAAATCTCCAGAATCTGAGAGAGAGAGAGAATGATCTCCCTGTAAGCGAGACAGAGCCACCTACGCAGGGAAGTACTAGAACCAAATGCAGGGGTAGAAAAGCTGCCTACAAAAAAGGGAGGTACTACAGCCGCGCAAGGTAGGAGAGAGCAGAGATGCAAGAAAACATTGGGGTTGTACACATTGTGCATAGCACTCCTCAACCCTGCACTCTGTATGTAATGCACTCCTCAACCCTGCACTCTGTATGTAATGCACTCCTCAACCCTGCACTCTGTATGTAATGCACTCCTCAACCCTGCACTCTGTATGTAATGCACTCCTCAACCCTGCACTCTGTATGTAATGCACTCCTCAACCCTGCACTCTGTATGTAATGCACTCCTCAACCCTGCACTCTGTATGTAATGCACTCCTCAACCCTGCACTCTGTATGTAATGCACTCCTCAACCCTGCACTCTGTATGTAATGCACTCCTTAACCCTGCACTCCGTACGTAGCGCACTCCTCAACCCTGCACTCCGTACGTAGCGCACTCCTCAACCCTGCACTCCGTACGTAGCGCACTCTGCACTCCATACGTAGCGCACATCAGATACAATTGGCCAATTGAAGGCAACCATACTGCTGCTGATGTGGCCCACAATGAAATAGAGTTTGAGACCCCGCCATAGGATATTACATTTATTTAATATGGGGTCCCTGGTAACAGCCACTGCAGGTGCGCAGACCTGGAATCTCAAAACACAGACACTCACCACCCAAAGAATAAAATAAATCCCCAGGCAGATTAACTCTCCAGCAACCACCAAAAACTCAATAATGACTTGTGGTTGGGTTGACCCTTTAAGTCAAAGGAACAGAAGAGATTGCTCCTCGCCTTTCTCCGTACAGCCTAAAGAGTGTCACAAACGGCAGAGAAAAGTCCAAGACCCCTCTGCCGTCTGGCATTGTTTTTCTCTGGGTCTTAGACTATTTTCTTTGGGAGGCTCTGCCAATTCACCCTGCAGGCCTGGGGTTTAATCAGCATCGCATAAAGTTTAACACATGCTCAGAAACATGCACCAGATTGGAAATTGTGGCCCCCGGGGAGGCTGTGTGTAAGAAAGCATACCATACACCGCCTGACCAATTATCTCTCAACTTTGGCTGAACCGTTGGACATGTCAACACGACTGCGCTGCCAACTGGGATGTGGGTGGGGGGGGGGGGTGGTCCTTGTGGTGGAGGGGTTGTAAATGAGAGATTCACCAGTTTGATTAAACATGGATTTGTTCCCAGGGAGAGGTGCCAGGGAGTCGGCCAGGCAAGAGTGGCTGGGTGGTAAGAGTTATGAACTGGAGGTCATCAGGGTGGCAGAGACCTTTCATGTCAATATCAGGATGAAGTCATAGAAAGCCCTGGGCCATAGTAGTCATCGCAAAACAGCAGCGTTCCTGTTACCCAGCTGTGCGTCTGCGACACAGAGATGGAGAACCAGATAGTGGACAGTGCGGGAACATTAGGAGAGCTGCGATTTATCACTGCTGTACATAATGCCTCTGTGATTTAATAGCCACAAGATCTGACATTTACCTTATCAGACCCACTAAAAACCACCATAGTGTAGCTGCAGGCAAAAAATAAAAATCAGAGCGGTTTTAGCTGTCCAAGAAACATTTGCAACTGTGTTAAAGTCAGAATGGACTTAAAGATCATCTCCAAGATAACAGTAACCCCCTCCATAACTGATCATTGACTTAAAGTAGTTGTAAACCTGAGACATGACACTTGAAGAAAGCATATCCCTATCCTAGTGTGTACTTGTCCAAAGGGGAAAAAAAAAAAAGACAAGCGAGGGAGCTCCAGCACACATCCTGTGATTAAAATTCTCAGCTCTGTTCTTGTAAGCTGTGTGTGGAAGGTTTGTGTCCCTTCCCTCCCAACAGCTGTCAGAGCTCTCCACACGGAGCTCTGCAATGTGTAATTTTAGCTCTCCGCCCCCTGCTTTGACAGGATAAAGTCACACTTTTACTACCATGCCCCCCGATGTCCTCTTATGTCAAAACACGTAGGGCGGAGCAGAGTGCTGATGTCACCGCCCTTCTGGAATCCTAGAAGGACGGGTAGCTGCGATTAGCCGGCCAGCTTATTTTTTTCCCAATGAGATTACTTGTTCTTCATGATGCAAGTGCAATATTTTATACCTTTCAATGGTTTTAGGGATTTTTATACTATGACGAGCCTTTTGTATTTTGGGAACCATCTGTGAGATCGGTACCTGGATGGCGATTCTACATGCCCTAAGGAGGTTCCTGGGACATTTAAAGGTTCTGGCTGGGTTTAGAGCAACAAGTGCAACTGACCTTCCGTGACAGAAGGTCTGCGCAATTTGGTAAGCAAGTATTTTTTGCCTATAATGGAGGTAATGGTCACAGGATCACTGAACTTCTTCAGATCCGCGCTATAGCCAAATGACGGCTACAGCGCGGACCTACTTTGCCGGGAGTATGTCTATCGACGTCCTCCCGTGCCCGAGCAGAGTCTATGAGACTCGGCTGATCACAGAGCTTAGTACGGGGTCAATCCCGACCCCTTACCACGTGATCAGCTGTCAGCCAATGACAGCTGATTATGTGATCTAAACAGAGCCAGGAATCGGCTATTTTATCTCCTCGCGCTGACAGCGCCGGTGGCTCTCAGAGGGACATCGGTCCCGATCAAGGAGAGCTCCTGCTAGCTCATCTGTGCCCACTTGTGCCACATGCCAGTGCCCACCAGCACCACCTACCAGTGCCCACAGTGCCACCCATCACTGCCCAGTGATGCCCATCAGTGACGCCTTATCTGTGCCCACCAGTGCCGCATCAATGAAGGAGAAAAATATCCTGTAATAAATTTTATAACAAAACTAGGAAACATGATTTTATTTTATTTTAACATTTTCCATGTTTTTTTGTTTGTTTAGCAAAAAATAAAAACCCCAGCTGTGATTAAATACCACCAAAAGAAAGCTCTATTTGTGTGAAAAAATATATAAAAATGTTATTTGGGTACAGTGTTGTATGACCGCGCAATTCAAAGAGTGACAGCGCTGGAAGCTGAAAATTGGTCTGGGCAGGAGGGGGGTTTAAGTGCCCAGTAAGCAAGTGGTTAACTAAAAGGTGGCAGATGGCGCGGATGCCATCAAAGAACCTTTCTTACAACATTGGGACTTTATCTTCTCCATTGGTGTTCAACCCAATATTACATTTTCAGCGCAACTAGGTTTATGAATGTCTGACTTGGGACTGTGCTATATCTCACAGGGGAGTTTGCGGCGGTTTTTGATATTTAGATTTACTTTAGAACAATAGCGCAGTTCAGGGGTCAAGTCCTGTGGAAAAGTGTGGAAACTCCCACCCAAGATCCACTCAACCACCAAAAAAAAAAAAAAAATGATACGCTCATATGCACGAACGCTTCAAAAGTGGTATTTTTCATCCAATTTTCGTATTGTGTGTAAGAAGCTTAACTGTTAGTACATAAAAAAAAAAACAATCCTCAATAAACATAAATACGGTAATTCTCTGAATAATCAGCATTCATTCAATTGTGCTTCCATGTAAATGTGAACATCATGTTCTGATCTTTATTGGGGAATGTTATTTTGTATATAGAGTGTTTATGTGGTGAGTTTACACTTTTCATTGAACAGAGTTTGGATAACACAGGGTTAAACGGAAAGGTCATAAATGAACTGCACATTATCTGGACAGAATGCTTGGGGAGATAGTGATGTGTTCCTGCTTAGGAGATGTATGTTAGCTTGGGGGGCTGCAAACTCTGCAGGGCTCCAACACACACTCGCTGCTATTCCAACCCCTTCACATATTTCCACATAAACTTCCCTCCTGGCATTAAACTTTGCCAGGTATTGTGCTCAGCTTACCACCCCAAACTGATGTCCTCCCTCAGCTCACCTCTCTCCCTGCATGTCCTGTGAGCAGAATAGCTGTGCTCCTCCTCTGGGTTCTCTCTTCATATAGCACTGAAGATAGAGGAGGGGGGGATTCAGCGGGACACACAGAGCAAGTATGCAGGAGACTGGGGGGGGGGGGGGGGGGGGGGGGGGAGAGGAGGAGACAGAAAATCAGGAGGGGCCGGAGGAGAGGAGCGCATCACGAGAGGTCTGACTAAATACAATCTCTTAGCAGCAGGGACCTGATCTACCCTGTCAGCTAGCTGTGATTGACAGGTAGATCGAAGTGGAAGCTGTCATGTGGCCCCCTACTGGCAATGCCTGAATGGTCAGGTGTGCGGCACTTACTATTGCGAGCTGTGTCGGCACCTGCCACACAGCTCGCATACTTCAAAGTCTTGCAGGACACGGCTGCTAATGGGAACCGAGTTCCTGTGGAAAAAGTACAGGAACTCCGTTCCCATGCGTTCCCGCAGGACTTGAGCCCTGGCACAGTTTAATTTTTGCTTTGTTACACTTTTACTACCCCCCCCCCCTCAACTGCTGCTCACTTTAGCTGCAGAGGCAGCGGCTGGGGATGCACACATTCTGCAGCCACGATGCTTTGCTTCGTGGCTGCAGCAGAAACGATATACCCCTCTGTGAATGTGGCCGATGTGCAACAGCGTGCAATGTACACGATTATGGGGCACTAGTGGGGCAATCAAGGAGTTAAAGCAGGCAATACAAACACCTTCTCACCGCCTGTCAAATGCTCTCTCAAGAGTCATTCGTACACAGTACATTCTTCAGAGGTCAATGCAAGTGTCAGCAAGTCCTTAAAGCTGTAAAGGAGAGATTCTGCCATGTGCCTAATAACACCAGTGCATCAATTTGTAACCCAAATTACATGAAAAATGGAGAAAACTGCATATAGCACAGGAGTAAAAATCACAGGATTACGAGCTTTATAGGTGGGACAGGTGCCAATACGTTTAGCACATAATGCAAGTACCGGCTCAGCAATTCAGCTGATACTTTAGCATTTGGGGTTAAGTAAAATTGGTCATATACCAATAGTTTGTTTTCCTTCAGCCTGCAGATTTCCCCATCCACGCAATACAGCACGAATGGACAAATCTCCCGCTGTGCCTATTGTATTTCGGCACTGCCGGCTGTCAAAATACCCAGCTATGATTGCACGCAGCTGGCTTTTCAGCCGACAATTTTCCACCGGCTCCTTTGAGTTTTTATACACCCTGGCCTAAACTATGGCTCCCTCCCATGGGGTCTAGGCGAGGAGCGACATCGTGATCCTGGAAATGCTGCTACATTTACACCACGTGTGTTGTGCCCAGATCCCATCACAAGCTGAAATCCATTGTTTCCATAGGTTTAGTTTACATCAACATGTTACATTGATGCACAGACAGGGAGTATGGAACGTGCTGCATTGAAATGCAGTGCAATGGCTAACAAAATGCAAAGTCCTACAAATTATCACAGCGATCTGCAATGCCCCTTGGAGGAAAGAAAAACGTACATTGGCTCCTGTTGTGATAAATAAAACCTGCACGTCAATGCAACACAAAAAAAAAAAAAGGGACACAAACGCAATGCAATAGAGTCCACGGCTTACTACGCATGCACCAATGGTGCGTTGCCGCAAGAGGAAATGTGCCAAAGACGCCTCAGGGCGCCAACCCGCACCTGCGCAGAAGACTTGATGGAAAAGGGCAGGAAAATGCCCAGGACGTACACAGGAAGTGACATCAACCTGATGGAAAAAGGCGGGAAAATGCCCAGGAGGCGCACAAGGAAGTGACCTCAACCTGATGGAAAAAGGCAGCAAAATGCCCAGGACGCACACAGGAAGTGACCTCAAACTGATGGAAAAAGGCAGGAAAATGCCCAGGACGCACACAGGAAGTGACCTCAACCTGAAGGAAAAAGGCAGGAAAATGCCCAGGACGCACACAGGAAGTGACCTCAACCTGAAGGAAAAAGGCAGGAAAATGCCCAGGACGCACACAGGACGTGACCTCAACCTGAAGGAAAAAGGCAGGAAAATGCCCAGGACGCACACAGGAAGTGACCTCAACCTGAAGGAAAAAGGCAGGAAAATGCCCAGGACGCACACAGGAAGTGACCTCAACCTGAAGGAAAAAGGCAGGAAAATGCCCAGGACGCACACAGGAAGTGACCTCAACCTGAAGGAAAAAGGCAGGAAAATGCCCAGGACGCACACAGGAAGTGACCTCAACCTGAAGGAAAAAGGCAGGAAAATGCCCAGGACGCACACAGGAAGTGACCTCAACCTGAAGGAAAAAGGCAGGAAAATGCCCAGGACGCACACAGGAAGTGACCTCAACCTGAAGGAAAAAGGCAGGAAAATGCCCAGGAAGCGCACAGGAAGTGACATCAACCTGATGGAAAAAGGCGGGAAAATGCCCAGGCGGCGCACAGGAAGAGACCTCAAACTTCCCCAGACACTGCCAAATTGCTGGATTATCTTCAGTCCCCCCTTGTTCCTGTGCTAGTGTGTGATCTGTCGGAATCGGTTGTGACCTGGAAACCTATTTGACTACTCTTAATTTGTGCTTGCCTTTGACCTCAGATTTGTACCTTAACCATTCTACTTCTTTGCCCCTTTTGTACACAGCTACCAGATTGGAACCGACCCCACTGCAATTTTTTTTCCCCCACGAAAGTGGAATTACCCTTTAACCACTTCAATACAGGGCACTTTCCCCCCTTCCTGCCCAGGACAATTTTTCAGCTTTCAGCGCTGTCGCTGTTTAAATGACAATTGCGTGGTCATGCTACACTGTACCCAAACTACATTTTTATCATTTTGTTACCACAAATAGAGCTTTTATTTTGGTGGTATTTGATCGCCTCAGCGGTTTTTATTTTTTGCTAAACAAATAAAAAAATAACGAAAATTTTGAGGGAAAAAAAACGTTTTTTTCTTTGTTTTTGTTATAAAATTTAGTAAAATAAGTAAGTTTTCTCCTTCACTGATGGGCACTAATGAGGCAGCACTCATGAGGCGGCACTCGTGGGCACTAATGAGGCGGCACTAATGAGGCGGCACTCGTGGGCACTAATGAGGCGGCACTCGTGGGCACTACTGAGGCGGCACTCATGAGGCGGCACTCGTGGGCACTAATGAGGCGGCACTCATGAGGCGGCACTCGTGGGCACTAATGAGGCGGCACTCATGAGGCGGCACTCGTGGGCACTAATGAGGCGGCACTCATGAGGCGGCACTCGTGGGCACTAATGAGGCGGCAATCATGAGGCGGCACAGGTGGGCAATAATGAGGCGGTGCTCGTTGGGGCACTCATGCGGGTGCGGCACTCGTGGGCACGGAGGCGGCACTCGGGGGCACTAATGAGGCGGCACTCGTGGGCATTCGTGGGCGGCACAGGCGGGCAATCGTGGGCGGCACAGGCGGGCAATCGTGGGCGGCACAGGCGGGCAATCGTGGGCGGCACAGGCGGGCAATCGTGGGCGGCACAGGCGGGCAATCGTGGGGCGGCACAGGCGGGCAATCGTGGGCGGCACAGGCGGGCAATCGTGGGCGGCACAGGCGGGCACTCGTGGGCGGCACAGGCGGGCACTCGTGGGCGGCACAGGCGGGCACTCGTGGGCGGCACAGGCGCGCACTCGTGGGCGGCACAGGCGGGCACTCGTGGGCGGCACAGGCGCGCACTCGTGGGCGGCACAGGCGGGCACTTGTGGGCGGCACAGGCGCGCACTCTTGGGCGGCACAGGCGCGCACTCATGGGCGGCACAGGCGCGCACTCTTGGGCGGCACAGGCGCGCACTCTTGGGCGGCACAGGCGCGCACTCTTGGACGGCACAGGCGCGCACTCATGGGCGGCACAGGCGCGCACTCATGGGCGGCACAGGCGCGCACTCATGGGCGGCACAGATAGATGGCACTGGTTGGCATCAACGATTAGGAGGCACTGGCAGGTATTGCTGGTGACCACT
>JAQSEC010002913.1:0-10194 GCA_028564925.1 Lithobates sylvaticus
CCCCCCCTTCCCCCGCTCCACTCAGCGGCGCCAGCATTCTTACTGTGGGCACCCAGCTGTGGCTTCACAGCCTGGCACCCACTGCGCTTGCACGAGCGGCGCCGCGCGCTGTGATACGCCGTGCAGTCACGTGTCCCAGATGACTGACTGCGCCGAGGGGAATTGATGTCAGTGCCCGGGCCCTGAAGGAGGCAGACTACGGGGGACCCCCTAGCAACATGCATTTAAAGGGGAGTAAATATTTTTTTTCCAATTATTTTATTTTTAATGATTTTTAAGTCTATTTTTTTTTTTTCGGTGGAAACACCACTTTAAAAAGGAATTTTGTATTGGAATCATCATACTTACATTACATAGCACTGTCACTCTTATACAGGCATTCAGGGCAGAAATTATTACGTATTCTGCAAACTAAAGACTCCGAAAACTTTGCATGTCTTCTGCAGTGGGTTTTCTACGATGTCATAAAAGCTGACTAAAAATGGGATGGAAGAGATTTACAGGCCAAAGCTGTAGCCAAAGGTTATGTAAATATTCCAGTACTGCTTGTCCCACAGTGCATTAGTTTTGATTCACCTGATTAGATGTGGTGATTGTTGACACTTGAAACCAAGTAACCAGATCGCCTTGGAATTTTTGTCACAGTGTCAAGAGCTTGGGTGCAGCTGTTTGTATGAAGAGAGTCTGTGCCCGCACTATGCCTGGATAAAAATTCTCCTAATAGCTCTGAGTGAAGGACAGCGTATACCCACCATTCTTCTTCTGATTACGTGGTGTAATGAGCCTTTAATATGGTGCCAGACGAAAGATGCGTGCCCAACTGTAACATGATCTTAAAAGGCCGCTGACTTAAAGTGTATTGTTTAGAATGTTGAATGATTGGGATCTCTGTCAGGTTTCTATTACGGTCCCTGCTGGGGAAATTCACCCTCTCCATTGGTCCTGGTGACCATTGTCTCCAGTACAGAAAGTGATAGGAAATCCATAATTTATGAGTTGTCACAACAATCGTAGGTAGGATGACAGGCTGTTGGCGGAAAATCCGACCGTTTGTACGCTCCATCGGACAATTGTTGTCGGATTTTCGGACAAATGTTGGATGGCAGGCTTTTAAAATTTTCCGCGGACAAATGTCTGTTGTCGGATTTTCTGAAAATCCGATCGTGTGTACACAAGTCCATCGGGACAAAAGTCCAACAGTACAAACACGCATGCTCGGAAGCAAGGACAAGCCAGAAGCGGTCGGTCTTGTAAACTAGCGTTCGTAATGGAGAATTAACATTTCGTGACGTGGCAAATTATGAAATCTCGAAATGCAGCGCACAATTCTCTTCTTCTTTAATGGGATAATAATGAAGCTGCTTTGCTGGTGATACTGATGGAGTTATTGCAAACAAAATTTTCAAAGGCTTTTTTTTTCTAGTGATATCAAGAATAATATTATTATGCTTTTTTAGTTACCACAACACCATTATCCAGTAGTTTTTAAGATCAAAGATACAACTATGTTGGTGTCCCTTGTTAATTTTACATTGTATTTTTTTAAATGTAACTGCCTACTCCCAAACTGTCATTTGAAGTAAAACACATAGCCAAGTATTATTCTACACAATTTTTTTTTATTGTGCATTAAAAAAAAAAGAAAACAAATAAAATTAGACATGCTATCTGCCAATAGAACTTAACCAAAAAGTGCATTCTATGCATCCAAAAATATAGAAAATATAACAAATCAAATCATTATTCAACAAAAAAATAAAATAAAAGCCTCATGCATGTGTCCTGCTTCCTAATATAGGGGGTCAACAATGCCAAGAGTTGGTGAAAGCAGGGGTCCGTCATCCGGAGATAATTCCGAAAAATCATCCGGATTATTCTCCTGGAGCTCCCGCAGCAAAGGCATATGACATAATTGGTCACGATTAATAAAGCAACCAATTTTAGGTCCAAGAAATCCTCCTCCTCCTGTTCCTGGACTGGACTTGGGTCAAAGCAATAACTCCAAGGCCACTAATAAATAACACGTTATCTCCTCCGATTCAGAAACATGGCTGGTTGATGAACGGCCGTTCAGAAACTAAATGAAAAGTGCATAATGAAAAGCACGAAATGAAAAGCGCGAATCAACACTCACCAAACTTCTACTAACACAAAATTAGCAGGAGCACAAACGGCGGCACCTGACAATTGAACTTCCTCTTTTTCGGCTCGTAGTACGTCTAGTACGTCACTACGTTCATGTTTGTTGGCAGACAATTGTGTACCGTTTTGTATGCAAGACAAAATCCAGGCACACGCCTTCGGACAAAAGTTTTGTCTGCGGATAATCCGATCGTGTGTACGAGGCTTACATCTGCATAGAAACCAATCAGCTTACGTGTTTTTATTTTAATAAAACTGGAGAGTACAAAATCTAGTGCAGCCCTGCATAGAAACCAATCAGCTTCCGTGTTTTTATTGTGAAAGCTTAATCGAACAAGCTGAAGTTGGAAGCTGATTGGCTACCATGCACAGCTGTACCAGGTTTTGTATTCTCCAGTTTTAGTGAATCAACCCCAGTACCTCTCTCCCACATGGTCAGCCCATGCCTTCCTTCCTCGCTATATCTGTCACCCTTTCACTTTTCTTCTATTTTGTCTTCTTCTTTCCTCATTTGTTGCCTTCTTGGCTTGTTTTTTGTACAGTAAAAGAGCTTAAAGTACAACTAAAGGCAGCCTACATATTTTTAGTGTACTGTGAATAAAGCTCATGAAAGTGCCACATTTTAATAAGTACCATAAATAAAATCATAATTACCTTGGCATACACCCATATGCTTGTTCTAATCCCCCCCTCTGTGTCAACGCTGCTGGATCCTGATAGTGATGCTGGGAGGAGTTTTGTAGAGCTAGCACTTTGTTGCCTTCCACTATCCTAGCATCTGCATCTCCCACAATAAACTACATTTCCCATGGCTCATTTGGCAGTTGGTCAATGGCATAGGTAGGCCAAACATGGGAAGTGGGCAGAGCTTTGGCGTGTCTTCAAAGATGACTGACACACTAGGGCTTTGTAAGTAAAGGAAACAACGCCCCCAATGACGTCACGGCGCTGCGCTGTAGTTTCTTGAACAACAGCATAATGCAAGAGGGGATAACGGAACAACTGAGCAATATGAAAAGAGAGGAAGCTCCATTGTCCCCAGAATAAAGGAAGCTGACAAGCTGGAGGGGGGAGCAGGTACATTTCTCTATATCTTTGTATTTATATTACAAACAAAGACAGACATGTTTTACAGTCTGCTAAGTTCTATCACATATTACATTTTGTTTTTTGACCTTAGTTATTCTTTAACCTATCACCATGCATACCTTTTTGGGGATTAATGTAACTCTAAGACCCCTTGCACATGGGGTGGGCTCTGAGGTGGGTTTGCCTGTTCAGCGGAGAATCTGTCTGCTGAGCCCCAGCTGAGCAGGCGGAGAGCTGGTACATGTCCGCTACGCTTATGCAGAGTGAACACAGACACCACCCGCTCTCCTGTATGGACGGTCAGATGTAAACGGACCGCCTGTCCATTTACACCTGACTGCCATCTGATCCGTATCACCAGGCTCATCCCCATCTGTCTGTTTTTAGCGGATAGGATCAAATGTCGGCGGGTGTCAACAAACACATCCGTTTACATCCGCCGCACCTTAAAGGACAATAGATGGTCTGATCGAGTCCGCCCGAAAAATTAAAGAGTATTTCAGACATGCCTATATCTTTTGAATTTAAACCCCAGACATGAAATATGAACAAAACATATCCCTCTATAGTGTGTACTTGTCTCAATTAAAAACACTAAGTGTAATTTCTGTCTGCTGCTTCATTCCCCTACTATCAGCATGAGTCACTTCTGACACGTTTTCCTGACACCAAGAGAAAAAAGGAGACAAGGGTGGGTCCTCCAGCTGATTGACACCCTTAGCTCTCTTCTTGTGTGGTGTGTGAGGGGGTGTCCCTTTCCTCCAATCAGCCGTCAGAGATCTTTTCACTGTATTCTGCAGAGTGTAATTTCAGCTCTCCGCCCCCCTTTTTTCTGACACCTCAGACAAGCTGTATAATATCTGGACTTTCAACAGCTGTGTGAAGGAGAGCCTTAGCATATCGGCAAGATGTGGTGAGATCGTATACATGTCATTTGAGCACTTAGGTGCCTGCCACAGTACTACTCTTCAGTGTCTCTGTACCATTGGTTAATCAGCTGCAAATTATGGAGGATATCTACTGTTAGTAGACTGAACCTGGCTGGTACATTGAGACAAAGAACTTGGAGAGACCGTAGGATCAGCAAGTCATGTTGCTATATGTGCACGCTTCTTCATTTTAAACTGGGATACTCCGCCACTTTGATTTAAGGGTCCAATACCAATACATGCCATAAATTAACAATGAGTTTAGTAGGAAGGACTCAGTTTTGCTACCATTAGGCATAAAGTTAGTCTGGACATACACCTGTGCACATATTCGATTAAAGAGGAAGTAAACTTTCCTGGTTTGTTTTTACCTATAGGTACTGTAAATATTGCCTAAACTTGCACCGTTTAGGAGATATTTATGTCATTGGTGCATGCACTCTGAAGGAACATCCACCCATGCCCTTTCTTCAGAACCCTGTGCCATAACCAGCGACTCCCGTGCGCATGCTCGGGAGTGACGTGACACGGCTCGGACTGTCACAAAGCCAGAGTCCACAGACCCAGGAGGAAGAAGAGCGAGGATGGATGCGGTCAAATAAAAGAGACAGCATTTACATCCTATTTAGGTATTAGGATTACCACCACCCATCTGCACATTGGCTCCAAGTGAGACTGTCCTCTTACACACACATTAATACTAATATGGACTTCAGCATTGCTCTCTCTTTTAGCTGGCTTACATGGGTCCTTACCTTCCATCTGAGGGGGGAACCAGGGCTCTAGGAGGGATAGGTAGGGTAGAGCGGGGTTCGGGGTCTTTGGAGTGGGGTGGCAGTTGGCTGGGGGGGTGCTGAAGTGTAGGGGTGAGTTGTGGGTGGGGGGGTGGTGGTGGGAGAAACCCCTTAAAGATTTGCAGTTGCACTGTTTGAATAGATTTTTTACATCAATATAATTTAATAAACTGCTTTTGGTAGCCTTAGAGGGGCTTTATTCTTGTGGTGTTATTTGTTATGAATGCATTTTACAGATTCTCACAGAAAAAAACCCATAAAGAACAAAATGAATGCTAGCATATTGGGCACATGCTGTACATTTAACTCTCTCTGCCTAGATGTTGAACCTTATATCCAGCTCCAGAAACATGCTTTTTCACTTACAAATCTGCCAGAATATCTTTCTCCAGTTTTCCTCCCCAAGTACAGAGGGACCCCTTGTAAAGGCAGTTACTTCTGCTGAAAAGGTTAACTACAACAATGGCCTAAATACACCAGCTTTTCAAGAACAAATATCACCTTTTCATAGCCATCTGGCTGCTCATTCTATATTTTTGAAGGTCATGTGCAATTCCATAATGCCGCGTACACGCGATCGGAATTCTCATCAGAAAAAAGCTCTGATGGTTTTCCCGTCGGAATTCCGACGAAATTTCGCTCAAACTGTCTTGCCTACACACGGTCACACCAAATTCCGAAGGTCAATAACACCACAACATACAACCAGTTCGACGGCACTATAAAAGGGAAGTTTAATGCTTCCGAGCATGCGTCAAATTGTTTCCGAGCATGCGACAGAATTTTGCGTGTCAGAATTGCATACACACGATCGAAAAATCCGCTAGAAAAGTTTTCCGTCTGAAAATTTAAGAACAGGCTCTCAATCCAAAGTCCGTCGGAAATGCCGACAGAAAAAGATAGATGGGCATACACACGGTAAGAAAATCTGATGAAAAGCTCCCATCGGACTGTTTCCATGGGAAATTCCAACCGTGTGTACGCGGCATTAGGGTCCCAAAACTGTGTTTGTCTGAACATTATTTTGCACAGCTGGAAGAATTCTAGGAGTCAGGTAGCTAGTGAGACCTAGAATTATAAAGGCTGGTAACTAGCGGAATGACTAAAGCTAGCCATATACTGATCTAAATTTAGCCTGTTTATCAGATGCTAAACAGGTCATTCCCACTTGAAAGAAGTCAACTGATTGACCGAGTTCTGTTGAAAGGACATGTTGGAAAAATGTATTTAATCAGTGACTGCAGCCAACCAGATTACAATGTCTCGGCGGGGGGATTCCTCCATTCACCTCTTTTGTATGGATGGAGAACTATTTTATTTTTATTTTTTATGCAGCCAAAAAAAGTGCAGCAAAACATGCATTATAAATGTAAATGATCTTGATATGTCAATACTGAGAAGTTCCTCACAGCCAACAATGCTCCCATAAGTGCTCTCTGGATTCTGGTTACAAGGCAATACAGGAAAGTCAATGTAAATTAAACTCAATGGATTTTATGACTTTAACACTATATGCTATACAGCAAGTCACTGACTAATTTCTGGAAATGTTCCTTGGAGTTGTGTGTGCGTATGTTTAACTATTTTTGTTTTGTGGACCTCTTTGTAGGACAAGTGGACCTGGCAGCAAACACAGAGCTCTGAAGTTGTCCCAAGAGTATACCTTTGTGTTGTCAAATAAGCACCAACCAATCCTCTAATCTTCGTCAAAATGGAGCGTTCAACTCAGGAGCTTTTCCTCAACTTTATGATTGTCCTGATCACTGTCCTGCTCATGTGGGTTCTTGTGAAGTCTTACCAAAGTTAATAGACTACTATGGAGTAACGCAACGGCCGTTGTTTGTACTTAACTATGTGAATTTCCACGAGGGCTTACTGAACACCCATACAACAATGATTTTGTCTGCTCTCTGCCACCAAGGTCCTAGTTTTCACCATCACCCAATTAAGCCAATACCACCAGTACACATGGACCAGTCCCAGAGCCTGGAAGCCATATTGTGCTGCCAACCTTCCCAGCCCATTATTGAAAACACGTTACACTAGGATTGATTAGCTGACCGTGATAAGGACATGAGGGAGTGAAATTTAAACACAGAAGATATGTTTAGTCTGGTGGAGGAAGCTGAGAGAAAAATGTCAAACTTCTGTCTTTAGAAATGAGAACTGGGAATGTTTTGATTATAAGTACAACGGAATATTTCAGTCCCATCTTTCCATCACAATAAAGTCTACCCCACCAAAAGTTGAGTTTTTATATCACTTTGTGTTTTATTTGATTTTTAATGATAATATTTTATTCCTCAGCCTAGATTTATACTGTCTCTTTTAAGCTCTTGATAGTTAAAAGAGGATGTCAATTCCTGGATGATTCAGGTTTTCATGGTATAACAGTTCCTAATTTAACTCCCTTTTTTCTTCCTGCTTTTCAGCATAATGGCAGATGGGCAACTTAAAATAGTTCAAATTATAAAAAATACATGTACTGCAGCCTTCAAAATTGCACAACAGAATTGCAATAGTTTGTTTTTAGTTGGCCATGAATATGCAAAAAGTCCTTGCTGATTTTACCAGCCAAATTGATGTTTCTCCATTTCCTATAATATGGTGACAAGCACTGTAAAACCACTATTTAATACAGGACAGCAATGTCACCTTTGCATCCATTGTGCCTGTTTCAATGTCATAACATGATGGGGGCACAACTATTAACCACTTGACCAGGACGATTTTTTGCGATATGGCACTGCATTATTTTAACTGACAATGAGGCAGTCAAGCGACGCTATACCCAAATAAATGTACCGTATTTATCGGCGTATAACACGCACCCCAAGTTTAGGAGGGCATTTTAAGGAAAATAAGTATTAGGAGGGAAGTTTAGGGAAAAAAAACACTTACATTTAAGCGTCATTTGCAGCTTGCCAGCGTCATTTGCAGCTTTGCCCAGTGTGATTTGCAGCTTGCCAGCGTCATTTGCAGCTTGCCCAGCGTCATTTGCAGCTTTGCCCAGTGTGATTTGCAGCTTGCCAGTGTGATTTGCAGCTTGTCAGCATCATTTGCAGCTTGTCAGCGTCATTTGCAGCTTGTCAGTGTCATTTGCAGCTTTGACCAGTGTGATTTGCAGCTTGCCCAGTGTGATCTGCAGCTTGCCCAGTGTGATCTGCAGCTTGCCCAGTGTGATTTGCAGTTTGTCAGTGTCATTTGCAGCTTGCCAGCGTCATTTGTAGCTTTCCCACATTTAAAATTGCCGCCTAGAAATACCGCGCGGCCGGAAAAGACCGAGCGCCGGCGGAAAAGCCTGAGCCGTCTGTTCGGCTCCGCTCGCAGTCCCGCCTCCCTGCTGTTTAGGAAGCGAGCGTAGGGAGGCGGGACTGCGAGCGGAGCCGAACAGACAGATCGGTCTTTTTTGGCGGCGCTCGTTTTTTTTCGTCCGCGCTCGTTTTTTTTCGGCGGCGGTCGCTGTTTTTCGGTGCCGTTTGATTTTTTTGGGCACTTTTTTTTTGGGGTATCGGCATATAACACGCACCCACGACTTTCCCCGATTTTAAGGGGAAAAAAGTGCGTTTTATACGCCGATAAATACGGTATGTCCTTTTTCCCCCCACAAATAGTTTTCTTTTGGTGGTATTTGATAACATCTGCAGTTTTTATTTTTTTGCGGGATAAACAATAAAAGACTACCAATTCATAAACCGTATCCAATAAAAAAAATAGAAAAAAAATCAAATTTCTTCATCAATTTAGGACAATATGTATTCTGCTACATATTTTCGCTTTAAAAAATCCCAATAAACGTATATTGATTGGTTTGCACAAAAAGTTATAGTGTCTACAAACTATGGGATATAATTATGGAATATTTTTTTTTTTTTTTTTTTACTAGTAACGACGGCAATCAGCGACTTATAGCGGGACTGTGATATTGCGGCAGAAAAATTGGACACCAACTGACACTTTTGGGGACCAGTGACACTAATACAGTGCTAAAAAATATGCACTGTCACAGTACTATTGTCACTGGCTAGGAAGGGGTTAACATCAGGAGCAATCAAAGGGTTAACTGTGTGCCTAACTGGTGTTTGTGTACTGTGCGGGAGGTGCTTTTACAAGGGGAAGGCATTGATCAATGTTCCTGCTTTGCAAGAACACAGAATCAATGCCTTCCCTACTGACAGACCGGCGATCTGCCTTGTTTACATGAGCAGGTCACTGTTCTGGCTCTCTGCCTAATGATCGGCGGGTGTTGGTGGTTATCAAGTCAATCAGCAGCTGGCCATGCCAACCTGGATGGGCAAAGCAAGGTATAATTTAGGAGTCATAATTCACAGTGAACAATTTATTGCTTTTGAAATCAGTTGTAGGTAAAACCTAAAGTTATGTACAGTAGATGCATGAAAATATTTAGTACTGTGTAAAAGTTTTAGGCAGGTGTGAAGAAATGGTGTAAAGTAAGAATGATTTCAAAAATATATATTTAGTTGTTTAACCGCTTCCCGAACGCCCACTGCATATATACGTCAGCAGAATGGCACGGCAGGCAAAATCACGTACGGGTACGTGGCCCTTTAATTGCCTGGCCGTGGGTCGCGCGCACGCCACCAGCGGCGCGATCGCGACCCGGTCGGGAGCTCCGTGACCCTGGCCGCGGGACCAGCGGACTGATCGCCGCTGGTGTCCTGCGATCGGGTCACAGAGCTGAAGAACGGGGAGAGGTCTGTGTACAACAAACCTCTCCCCGCGCTTCCTACTCTGCTGTCATTGATCGGCTGTTCCCTGTCATCAGGAAAGCCGATCAATGATGTCAGACGCCAGCCCTGCCCCCTAATGTAAAAAAAAACACACACACGTCACAGCCCATAACCCCCTCCCTCCCCCTAGTGGTTAACTCTTTCACTGCATGTGTCATTTATACAGGAATCAATGCATTTTAAATAGCATTGATTGCTGTATAAATGGACAATGGTCCCAAAAAAAATGTGTCAAAAATGTCCGATGTGTCCGCCATAATGTCGCAGTCACAATAAAAATCGCTGATCGACGACATTACTAGTAAAAAAAAAAAATATTAATAAAATGCTATAAAACTATCCCTATTTTGTAAACGCTATAACTTTTGCGCAAACCAATCAATAATCGCTAATTGCGATTTTTTTTACCAAAAATATGTAGAAGAATACGTATCGGCCTAAACTGCGGAAAAAATAATTTTTTTTATATATTTTTGGGTGATATTTATT
>JAQSEC010004666.1:0-10368 GCA_028564925.1 Lithobates sylvaticus
TAACTACTAGGGTGAAAGATAAGGCAAAAGCAGAGTGTTAAAAATTTTTTTAAAAAGACCATGCAAAAGGAGCAACAAAACAATGTAAAAAAAATGTGAAATAGATGTGGAAAAATGCAGCAGCACATAAAAAGGTACAGAGTATACCATACACTAATAAGGATATTATAAAACATATGCCGCACTAATATAGGGAGCTGCTGGGTTGTTCATACTTTACTGCCAACATACCTCCGTTCTTCCACCCCTGCATGATTCACAACAAACAGTCAATAAAGGTTGAACAGATAACTTTTATTCTTCTTGATTCCGGTGCATTACAAGTGTATTAGGGAAATGTATGAGCTGCCTCTTCCTTCTGGTTTCTTAGAGTATTTAAGTCCCTTTCCCTTAATGAACTGACCGGTGCCCCTCTGAAAAGCACCTTGGTAAATGGATGCTGTAAGTCCCAGGCCTCACCTGCCCATCTTGCTTCCTGCGATCCACCCCAGGTCAGTTCAGGAAAGTCCGGATGACATCCCGGTCTACTACATCCTCCTTGCAGCTACTTCCCGCTTCTTGTGGATAGAACCATCCCAGCCGGAATGCCTGGTTCACTTCTCCCAGGATTTCTTGGATAACTTTATGTGGTTGAACCATCCAGCACTGAGGTCTCTGAACCCTCAGGCCTTCAGGTTTGGTTCCTACTCTCCAGCGCTGGGGTCTCTGAACCCCCAGGCCTTCAAGCCTGCTCCTTGGAGTCACATTTTTGCTGTTCCTCTCAACTCACTTTCTTCCCATCTCTCCCCAGGAAGCATGTGACGTCAGTTTATGTATCAGCCCCGCCCCTGCCCAAACAAATTAATGATTGGACCAGGGCTATATACACAAACTGCCTGCAATCCAGTCCCCAGCCCGCTATCTTTCCAGAACATTTCTTGGAGAAGCAAGGGAGGTCTTTTCAGGGCAGAGTACAGGTGGTCACACCCCCTTCTATTCTATTACTCCTCCTAAACCAAATTAAATAACCAGGCCTAAACAAACAGGGTAAGGCACTGGCAATTTACTTAATACTTACCTATTAGCACCCACCAAAAGGTGGTGGGCGCTACATAAGAAAACGTGAAAATGTTTGATTAACTAAAAAAAGTCCATTAATAAATTACTGTTCATGCAAAAACAAATGAAAAAAAAAAAGGAATAAGCACATTAGAATGTAACAGTTATCATTCAAGACATGCCTTGAATGAAACTATTTTGGTAAACAAAGAGAGTTGTTTCCACTTTAAGTAGTAACTCCACTTTTGTTAAGAAAAATATATTCCCCTCTGGGTGATCTATGTACATTGCAAGGATTTTAACAAACTTTGTTGCGGATTCCTATCTTTTATTATCCTGAAGAAATAGCTGTTTGTCTGGGCCATGTGGAAAATAAATGTGCATGGGAGTTATTTTATAATGATCAATGAGCTGCTGCAGTTGCAGGGCTCTAATGGGGAAAGTGGCAGGGTCTGCATCCCTTTATATGTGATTTCTCTTTTGGAGTATCACACCAAAATGAACATGTCTGTTGTAGGGGATGCCAAAAATCTGAAACAGGAAGTTCAATCTAAGTGACTGTCCAGACAGAGGAGATCTGTGCATAAAGGGAGGTTGTCCCCTCCTGTCCGTTGCACATCGGCTCCATGTTATCACACCCACCGTGTGATGTCCATGTTTGCGGCATCATCAGGTGCTGGCTGGAGGTGATTGCGCATGTGCAATCCCATTCGTCAGCGAGCGTTTGCAGCGTTCATGTGCCTTGCCACTCTGACATGGTGTTGGGGGCAGAGCCTTCTGGAGTATTTCGGGGGTTTAAATTGGAGATCTGACATGCTGGAATTTCTCTTCCACTTCTCTCCCACCCACATGCGACAGCTCCTTTTTTTTGAGGGTGAGCACAGATTCATTTTATCATTGAGTTATTTAGGTATTTTATTATTTCCCACATCTGAGCGCATACTTTCAGTATGGCCTCTTTCACAAGTCCTTATTTATTTATCTACACTTGAGGGGTTGCTCACTCAGATATTAATTTATAATCTTAGCACTCCTTTCACTGTCACCTAGTTTCCAAGTCCGTACCAGCATTGAACCAGGTGGGTTCATGCACATATATATATATATATATATATATATATATATATATATATATATATATATATGTATACAACATTATATACTGCTTTACGTTTACTATTGCAGCGTTCATTGACATATATACTCTATATTCTAGTTGACATTTATAAATGGACACTGTGATACCTTTAGGGAGACACACTTCCACCCATACCATGTCTGCCTTCCGGTTGCCCCCTGTTGGGGTCAGTTTTGGTCCCGCTCCCTCAGCCTCCGAGCTGGACATCTTTTGCTGCCGCCGATTGGGAATTCAGCATTTGGCAACCTGACCTAACCGATTGGGGAGTATGGGGTCTCTCGTGCTAGAAACCTCTAACCATCTGCCATAATTATCATCATTGTGCAAATACCTATTTGTTTTCTTTTTCTTTTTTACTATATATCACACATGCATCCACCCCTGAAGAAGCGAGCCTTGTCTCGCGAAACGCGTAGGGTTATTATAGATGCTTGTGTATACTGCATTTTATATTTTATATATAATTGTACGTACAATGACAATTTTTATACTGTATGTACCATCTTATTGGCTTGGTATTCATTCATGCCGTTATATAGGTATGTATGACATTTTTTGAATAAATCTTGAGACCGTATTTACTCTTGTTATGTTCATTGGCTAACCATATTCACCTCATTTAAAGTGCCAGGGCGACCTTTCTGTGTTTTGAGCTAGAGACCAAGAGACCCAGTCTGACAAGAAGGCTGGGACTAGAGCAGAAAAAAGAAATCAGACAGAGCTGTGTGACAAATAGCCAGGAGAGTAGAAACTCTTTGAAGTATCCCTGGTGTGAAAGTAATTTTCTATTTTGCTTCAGTGCTTTTCTTTAGTTTGATGCTGATCTTTATAATAGCATACCCTACATATACCTGTATATACTGTAAATGTAAGCTCTACAAGCAGGGCCCTCCTGGACCTTTTGTATTGAACTGTACTGTAATTTTGTTGTCCCCCCTATACATTGTAAAGTGCTGCGTAAACTGTTGGCACTATATAAATCGTGTATAATAATAATAATATATCTATATCTATCTATATATATATATATATATATATAGAGATAGATATATATATATATATATAGATATATATATATATATCATATATATATATAGATAGATCTCTCTCTCTTTCTCTCTCTCTATATATATATATATATATATATATATTTTTTTTTTTTTTTTTTTAATCACTCACTGTAGCATTAATATTTTTTTTTTCTACTCACTAACAGATTGCTATAGCACCTCAACACTAACAGACAGCTATTGCCATGGCAACACGCTTTTTAAGAGGCAGGAACTGACATAAAGGCAAATCCTTTCGCTCAGCCAGACATCGTCATTGAAAGCAACCAACGTGTTGGCCGCTTTGTTGTTAGACTGTTGAATTGGACAATTATTTTATTTAGGTTTTCAGATCCTTTATATTACGAAAGAAGAAACAGTTCAATTTTACATCTACAGGCCTAGCTTTTTCCTGCAAGTTCTTCTTTATCCAGCTGAATTGTATACATAATTTCATAAGATTCGATATGTGAACTTAATAAATGGTTTTCTGTGTTTCCTGTGTAATGACACATTTACAGTTAGGGTTCTTTAACCGCTTGCTGACCAGTGCACGACGTTATACGTCAGTACAATGGCACAGCTGCACAAATGGGTGTACAGGTACGTCCCCTTTAAGACGTGGCATTGTGGGCGCCCGCCGCATACTCTGTGACCGTGCCCGCGGGTCCCACTGACTCGATGTCTGCCGGTGTCCCGCGATCGCGTCACAGAGCGGCAGAACGGGGAGATGTAAACAAGGCATTTCTCCATTCTGCCTAGAGACATGACAGAGATCTACTGCTCCCTGTCATTAGAAGCAGTGATCGCTGTCATGTCAGTGGTAGCCCATCCCCCCACCGTTAGAATCACTCCCTAGGACACACTTAACACCTTGATCGCCCCCTAGAGTTAAACCGCTTCCTTGCCAGTGTCATTTATACATTAATCATCGCATTTTTTTAGCACTGATCGCTGTATAAATGACAATGGTCCCAAAATAGTGTCAAAAGTGTTTGATGTGTCCGCCATAATGTCGCAGCCATGATAAAAACCGCAGATCACCGGCCTTTACTAATAAAAAAAAATGTATAATAAAAATGCCATAAATATATCCCCTATTTTGTAGACGCTATGACTTTTGCGCAAACCGATCAATATATGCTAATTGCAATATTTTTTTTAACAAAAATATATAGAAGAATACATATAACCCTAAACTGAGAAAGAAATTCGTTTTTTTATATATTTTTGGGGGATATTTATTATAGCAAAAAGTAAAAATATTGCTTTTTTTTCAAAATCTTTTTTTGTTTATAGCGCAAAAAATAAAAACCGAAGAGGTTATCAAATACGCCAAAAGAAAGCTCTATTTGTGGGAAAAAGGGACGTCGATTTTGTTTGGGTGCAACTTCGCACGACTGCGCAATTGTCAGTTAAAGAGATGCAGTGCCGTATCACAAAAAGTGCTCTGGTCAGGAAGGGGGTAAATTCTTCCGGGGCTGAAGTGGTTAAAGTCGAACTTTAGTCAGAAAATGAAGATCACTTCAGGCTGGTCCCTTTTGCAGGTATAGCTATGTAAAATATTAAAAATAAGTGTCTATACGGTATAAAATCCAGTAATACACTGTCTCACCCTGCTCTCAGGGGCGGACTGACAGGTCGGTGACTCGGGCGCCGCCCGAGGGCCCGGGGCCATTAGGGGCCCGGACTCGGCCACATGAGGGGCCACTTGAAACGGCTGTATTACATGCCGCGATGCCGCTAACAATACTGCTAACGGCGTGCGGCTCCCCGCCGGCCCCTTCTTCCCTCCCGTCCGTCCCAGGTGCTTCTACTCTATGCGTTGTGACGTCACTTGGGACGGACGGGAGGGAAGGAGGGGCCGGCGGGGAGCCGCGTTAGCAGTATTCGCGGCATGTAATACAGCCGCTTCAACCTGCCGAGTCCGGGCCCCTAATGGAAGAGAAGAGTGGAGGGGCCGGCGGGGAGCATTGGCATCGGCATCGGTGAGTTAATTTACCAGGACCGCCACAAGTGATGGGGGGGGTGGTACAGAGTCACGGCCCCCCCCCCACAGTGTCACCCCATCCCACAGTGTCACCCCCAGCCCACAGTGTCACCCCCAGCCCACAGTGTCACCCCCCCCAGCCCACAGTGTCACCCCCAGCCCACAGTGTCACCCCCAGCCCACAGTGTCACCCCCAGCCCACAGTGTCCCCCCAGCCCACAGTGTCCCCCTGTGTGCATGTCCCCCCTGTGTGTGCGCTCTCCCTCCAGTGTCCCCCTGTGTGTGCGTGTCCCCCCCCCCCTGTGTGTGCGCTCTCCCTCCAGTGTCCCCCCCTGTGTGTGCGCTCTCCCTCCAGTGTCCCCCCTGTGTGTGCGCTCTCCCTCCAGTGTCCCCCTGTGTGTGCGTGTCCCCCCTGTGTGTGCGCTCTCCCTCCAGTGTCCCCCCTGTGTGTGCGCTCTCCCTCCAGTGTCCCCCCTGTGTGTGCGCTCTCCCTCCAGTGTCCCCCCTGTGTGTGCGCTCTCCCTCCAGTGTCCCCCTGTGTGTGCGTGTCCCCCCTGTGTGTGCGCTCTCCCTCCAGTGTCCCCCTGTGTGTGCGTGTCCCCCCCCTGTGTGTGCGCTCTCCCTCCAGTGTCCCCCTGTGTGTGCGCTTCCCCCCCCCTGTGTGTGCGCTCTCCCTCCAGTGTCCCCCCTGTGTGTGCGCTCTCCCCCAGTGTCCCCCCTGTGTGTGCGCTCTCCCTCCAGTGTCCCCCTGTGTGTGCGTGTCCCCCCTGTGTGTGCGCTCTCCCTCCAGTGTCCCCCTGTGTGTGCGTGCCCCCCCCTGTGTGTGCGCTCTCCCTCCAGTGTCTCCCTGTGTGTGTGTGCCCCCCTGTGTGTGCGCTCTCCCTCCAGTGTCCCCCTGTGTGTGTGTGCCCCCCTGTGTGTGCGCTCTCCCTCCAGTGTCCCCCTGTGTGTGTGTGTGTGTGCCCCCCTGCGTGTGTGCGCTCTCCCTCCAGTGTCCCTGTGTGTGTGTGTGCCCCCCTGTGTGTGCGCTCTCCCTCCAGTGTCCCCCCCTGTGTGTGTGCTCTCCCTCCTGTGTGTGCGCTCTCCCTCCAGTGTCCCCCCCTGTGTGTGCGCTCTCCCTCCAGTGTCCCCCCCTGTGTGTGTGCTCTCCCTCCAGTGTCCCCCTGTGTGTGCGCTCTCTCCCTCCACTGTCCCCCTGTGTGTGCGTGCCCCCCCCTTGCGTGTGCGCTCTCCCTCCAGTGTCCCCCTGTGTGTGCATGCCCCCCCCCCTGCGTGTGAGCTCTCCCTCCAGTGTCCCCCTGTGTGTGTGTGTGCTCTCCCTCCAGTGTCCCCCTGTGTGTGCGTGCCCCCCCCTTGCGTGTGCGCTCTCCCTCCAGTGTCCCCCTGTGTGTGCATGCCCCCCCCTGCGTGTGTGCGCTCTCCCTCCAGTGTCCCCCGTGTGTGTGCTCTCCCTCCAGTGTCCCCCTGTGTGTGCATGCCCCCCCCCTGCGTGTTAGCTCTCCCTCCAGTGTGTGTGTCCCCCCGTGTGCGCTCTCCCTCCAGTGTCCCCCTGTGTGTGCGCTCTCCCTCAGTGTCCCCCTGTGTGTGCGTGTCCCCCCCCCTGTGTGCTCTCCCTCCAGTGTCCCCCTGTGTGTGCGCTCTCCCTCAGTGTCCCCCTGTGTGCGTGTCCCCCCCTGTGTGTGTGCTCTCCCTCCAGTGTCCCCCTGTGTGTGCGCTCTCCCTCCAGTGTCCCCCTGTGTGCGTGTCCCCCCCTGTGTGTGCGCTCTCCCTCCAGTGTCCCCCCGTGTGTGTGCTCTCCCTCCAGTGTCCCCCTGTGTGTGTGCCCCCCCCCCCTGCGTGTGAGCTCTCCCTCCAGTGTGTGTGTCCCCCCGTGTGTGCGCTCTCCCTCCAGTGTCCCCCTGTGTGTGCGCTCTCCCTTCAGTGTCCCCCTGTGTGCGTGTCCCCCCTGTGTGTGTGCTCTCCCTCCAGTGTCTCTCCCTGTGTGTGCGCTCTCCCTCCAGTGTCCCCCTGTGTGTGCGCTCTCCCTCCAGTGTCCCCCTGTGTGCGTGTCCCCCCCCTGTGTGTGTGCTCTCCCTCCAGTGTCCCCCTGTGTGTGCGTGTGTCCCCCCCCCCCCTGTGTGTGCGCTTGGTCCCCTTGAGTGCGGGGACCAAGGGGGCCCCATGATCTTCTATTGCCCGGGGGCCCCATGAGTTGTCAGTCCGCCCCTGCCTGCTCTGCACATGCTCATTTGCTCTCTATATCTAGGCACTGCTGAGTTTGTAGAGGCCAATCTGCTGACAGCCTTAAATCAGAATTAAACCCTCCTATCCTTTACAGCCAAGGAAGCTACTTCTGTTTGATCTGCAACTGTCATGGTGCTGCACATGTAATCAGTTATTACACCAACCATTTGATGGTTTGACAGCTTAATTGAGAAGAAGAAAATCAAACTGTTTTTTTAAACCGGTAAATCAATGGGTTTAGTTCCGCTTTATGATTTACAGCTGGGGCTGTTGGCTTCAGTAAAATGGCAGCCTCCAGGAATAAGAAACAAGAACCATGCTGGAGGCAATTTACAGCACACACTAATTTTGGCAGCATTATTATTATTATGGAATGTATGTTCCTTGATAAAGTTGTTATGGGTAAAGTTCTGCTTTAAAAAAGAGATAACAGTTACAAATCAGACCATCTTTGGCTGAGCTCAACTTAAAATGGATCTAACCTAAGATATATTTTTTCATGTAAAGTACATGCATGTGAAGAAATATGTAAATATGAATATATATTACCCTTCCTGAAGATCACAGTATTCTTCCAGACTGTCTTCATCAGGAGCCATCTTTGTTGAGTCATTCTGAAAATAAATCGAGACATTGCTACCACAGTATTATCCAAATGTACAAAAGTTGTTTTATTAAATCTAAAACATACCTAAAGACCAAAAACATCTAGAAAAAGTCAAATATAGAAAAAAAAAACATATCAATTTAAACCACTACCATTGAATTTGCCCTAGACTGCCATACAGATTACACATATACACAATGGTCCTAGCTGTTAGAATTCTAATTCTAAGCATATTGTGAACGTTGAATGTAGCAATTCAGGTAACTACTGTATATAGTCCACTTAGTTACTTTTTCAATAGATACAATGGGGGGGGATTTATTAAAACTGGAGCATTTAGAATCTGGTGCAGCTGTACATGGTAGCCAATCAGCTTTTAACTTCACCTTGTTTAATCACTTCAGTCCCGGAAGATTTTCCCCCTTAATGACCAGGCCATTTTTTGTAATTCGGCACTGCATCGCTTTAACTGACAATTGCGCGGTCGTGCGACGCTGTACCCAAACAAGATTTATGTCCTTTTTTCCCCACAAATAGAGTTTTCTTTTGGTGGTATTTGATCACCTCTGCAGTTTTTATTTTTTGCACTATAAACAAAAAAATAAAGCGTAAATTTTGTAAAAAAAAAACTATATTTTTTACTTTTTGCTATAATAAATACCAAAAAAATAAATATGTATTCTTCTACATATACAATAAGTGTATATTTATTGGTTTGCGCAAAAGTTATATCGTCTACAAAATAGGGGATATATTTATGGCATTTTTATTATAAAAATTTCTTTTACTAGTTGGTGCGGCAATCTGCGATTTTTATCGGGACTGCGACATTGGGGCAGACAGATCGGACACTTTTGACACTTTTTTGGGACCATTTATACAGCCAACAGTGCGGGAAAAAAAACTGATTACTGTATAAATGTCATTGGCAGGGAAGGAGTTAACACTACGGGGCGATCAAGGGGTTAAATGTGTTACCTAGGGAGTGTTTCTAACTGTGGGGGGGGGTGGGACTGCCTGGGGGAGGAGACCTCTCATTGTTCCTAAGCATTATGAACAACTGATCAGTCTCCTCACCCCTGACATAATGGAGATCTGTCCAGCGGACATCACGACCGCCGGGCACGCGCATCGGCTCTGTTGTCCCGCTGTGGGCGTGTGCACCCACTAGTGCTCTTAAAGCGGCCGAAGTACAGCTACGACGTCTCGCCCAGTGGAGCCAACGTGCCTCAGTATAACTGCTGCGGCTGGTGGGGAACCAGTTAAATAACCACCCCAGTCTTACACACTAAATTACAACAATGTCCGTTTAGAATTGCTCTATGTTTAGTCCACATATGTAGGATGTGCAGCAGTATTTATAAAAAATCCAATGTGTGCAACCACATACTACACCTCTGAAATGCTGCACTATTTTCTCTGAAGTAGTATAGTCCTTAATTTTAAATATGTCAATGCGTTTAGTATAACAAGCCATACCACATCTAATGCCGCGTACACACGAAGGGATTATCCCGCGGGATTGTCCGCTGGACTAAGTCCACCGGATAATCCCCTCGTGTGTGGGCCTGCGACTGACTTTTTTTCAAAAAATCCGGCGGACTAAAGTTTTAAGTTTTGTTTTAAAATTATCCGCTGGACTTGGCAGTCCGGCAGACAATACGGCCGTCTGTAGTATGGTCCGGCGGACCAAAAAGGACGCATGCTCAGTAGCAAGTATTTTTCTAGTATTTTTCTTTTTCTAGTCCCGTCGTACGTGCTGTACGTCATCGCGTGAACCACCGGACTTTTAGCGTGATCGTGTGTGGTCAAGTCCGTTCGCTTTTTAGTCCGCCGAAGCCAGCTGGAAAGTCAGGCGGATTGTCCGCCGGACTAGGTCCGGCGGGAAAAGTCCCTTCGTGTGTACGCGGCATTAGGAGTCCTCATCTTCCATATACAATTGACATACTGATACCAGAAGATCAAACAGATATGTGTCACATATTGCTACAAGCAGATACTGTATGTGTCACTTATCTATTTTCCTTCCTCCCCGGTCATCCAAATCTAGAATTTCTGGACAATATTCATTCAGCTGCAAATGTCCCATACACAATCAAACCATACGGCAGATCTGATCATCTCTTCATGGGTATCTGCACCCACTGACATTGCCATATCAAAAATGGAGAGTCAAATGTGATCCTTTCGCTGCTGATCTCCAGAGTCACCATTCCAAATATGTCTTTTTGCAAGGACTTGACAGTGTTTGTGCCCAAGCCATGGGCCAACCACCAGTTCAGATCATCAAAACAATCCACTGACTTCTTTAGGGTCCATTCAC
>JAQSEC010003966.1:0-10413 GCA_028564925.1 Lithobates sylvaticus
GACCGGCCGCTCATGATAAGACCGCTTTCACATGGAGCGGACTCTGTCAAGCAGGTCCACCTGCTCAGCAGGGGATCCGTCTGCTGATCCCCGCAGAGCAGGCAGATGACAAGTCTGTGTCCACTCTGCATCAGCCCGCTATTCTCTATGGGGGGGTCAGATGGAAACAGACCGTCTGTCCAGTTCTATCGGATACCATCCGATCCAATCTGCTAGATGGATAGGGAATGGGATCCCCATCTGTCTTTTTTTAGCGGACTGGACTGGATAGGATGCAGGCCGGTGCAAACAGACACGCGTCGATCAGCATCTTGATAGAGAACAATGGGTGGTACGATTGGGCCCTCCTAAAAACAGACAGGCAGATCCGATCGGTGTGCTTGTGTGAAAGAGGCCTAAGGCCTTGTTCACACAGGGCATACACAGCATACCTTTACAGGGATGCACAGGTGTTCCGTGGATCTCTGTGCAGGCAGTAGACATGCGCACAACAAAAAAATTTGTTTATTTTCGTTTCGTTTTTTTAGTTTCCGTTGATTCGTAACGATTCGTACATTCGTAAGTCGTCGGTGTTCGTATTCGTAACGATTCGTACATTCGTAAGTCGTCGGTGTTCGTATTCGTAACGATTCGTACATTCGTAAGAGTTATTTTTTCGTTGATTCGTTTTTCCGTTAGTTTAATTTTCGTTTATTCGAAATTTGGACGCATTCGTATTTATTCGTACATTCGTAGATTCGTAATCGGAGCATAATTCATAATTTTATGTAATGTGTATGCTATTATTACATTTTAAGAGACACGGAAAATTACGAATCGAAAAAAAAGTTACGAATGTACGATTTTTTTCATTCAATTCATTCGAAGCACGTTAAGCAACGCCATTGTAAGAGACACGGAAAATTACGATTCGAAAAAAGAAAAAAAAAAAGTTACGAATGTACGAATTTTTCCGTTCAATCCATTCGAAGCACGTTAAGCAGCGCCATTGTAAGAGACACGGAAAATTACGAATACGAAAAAAAAAAGTTACGAATATACAAATTTTTTCGTTCAATCTATTCGAAGCACGTTAAGCAGCACCATTGTAAGGGACACGGAAAGTCAGACCAAATTCGAAAAGATCCGGGCCCCCTGGGTATCAGCAAGGGAACTGACCCTGGACTAAGAGCAGGATTGCACATACTGGTTAACATAGACTTCTCACAACTCCCGTGACGGGCAGATGAGTGACTATGGCATCCGTACTGAACCGGTCTGTCGACCTCCACCACAAACCCACCCCCCACCCCCCCGGTGCAATTCGTTTCGTTTTTTTTTTTCGAAACAAAAGGTGAATCCCACTTGGTCTGTCACTATCTGGATGGAAATGGAAAATAAATCTTCCTATCTGTTTGCACTTCCTAGTCTGTAAACTTTAATGTATGCATAACTGTCATATCCGAAATACCTGTGTAATATGCTGAATAAGCTGTTGTTCTGTATTGTTTTTTTTTTTGTGACAAATAAATAAACTTTATGTTAAAAAAAAAAAAAAAAGGGACACGGAAAATTACCAATTCAACAAAAAAAAAAAAAGTTACGACTGTACAAATTTTTTCGTTCATTTTCATTTTCGTTGTTCCTGTTTTCGTTTTTCCGATTTTCTTCATTCGTACATTCGTTGTTTCTAATTTGTTTTTTTTCGGGTTTTCGTTATTTTCGGATTCGTTCGATTCGAACGATTCGTTAAAATTTTTAGTGAATCGTTCGTTCATTCGTACAAAAACGAATGAACGAAAATAACGAAAAAAAACGAAAAAAAAAAAAACGAAACAAATTGCACATGTCTAGCAGGCAGTCACATCGATGTCATTTGGGATGTAGCACCTGCATGAAAAGAGCCGTTGCTCCCAATTTTACATCCATGTAGGTCCGCATGCATGTCCCTGAGCTCACACTGTCTGCGTTCGGGGTCATGTACCCACACCCACACGGATGTCAGATTGCGAACAAAAGCTATGCCTGTGCAGTCGTTGCATCCCAACTGACATAAATTGGACTGCCTGTAGGGGGATGCACCGAACACCTGTGCATGCCTGTGTGGGTAAACATGGCCCCTCATGGGCGTACACTTTAGTATGCCACATGCGAACGAGGCTTTAGTAGTAATTTAGCAGGAATTTTGTAAGTTATGTTTATGTGCACTATTAATGATGTTAGTGTAATTTTAGTGAAAATTTCATTTTGATAAACATTTGCGCAAATATCGTGGGGCCTTAAAAATCAATAGCACCTTCTTTTTATTCTACTGGGCCTATGCGTTCACAAAATATATGGTTTGGGGGGTCTTTCACAAATTCTGAATACTGTAAGGGAAAAATGAAAATCTTCAGATTTTTTTGAGGAATTTGTAGATTTTACATTTTTGCGTACGTTCAATTTTAACCATTTTGCAAAAAGGCGCAATGTAAAAATTACCAATATTTGTTATGTGTTAACTCCATACAGGTTAAGGTTTTATATTGAGTTGGAATTTAGCAGAAATTTTGTAAAATTAGCTGTGTTTTTATCTTCTAATAATGGTTTTAGTGTATTCTTAGCAAAAATATTGTTTTGATAAACATTGGCGCAAATACAGCTGGGCCTAAAAAATCTGTAGCACATTCTTTTTATTGCAGACGTCATATACTTTATATGGTTTGGGGGGTCTTTTACAAACTGTGAAAGCTGTAAGTGAAAAATGAAAACCTCCCGATTTTTAGAGAAATTTTTGGGTACGTTTGATTTTCACCATTTTGCAAAAAGGCGCAACTTAAAATTGATAAATATTTGTTATTTATTAACTTCATACGGTTTAATCTTTTATATTTAGTAGGGATATAGCAGGAATTTTGTAAAATTAGCTGTGTTTTTATCTGCCAATAATGGTTTTAGTGTATTTTTGGTGAATATGTTGTTTTGATAAACATTTGCGCAAATAACCACGGGGTCTAAAAAAAACTTAGAAATCAGTAGCACATTCTTTTTTATTCCACTGGTCATGTGCTTTCAGAAAATATATGGTTTGGGGAGTCTTTTACAAACTCTGAAAGCTATAAGTAAAAAAATAAAAAAGCAAAGGAAAAATCTTTAGTATTTAGTTGTTAGTATCTTTAGGCTGCTCTCCACATCCTTGTGGCAACAGGTTCAGTAGGCCTCTGGAGACGTAGCAGCAGCCTAAAGATACTAACAAAGTCGGACCATTATGGCCCCTCCCCATTATCTGTTATCCTACTCTGTAGAAGGAGCTGAAGCTCCGAGCGCGTAGCCTCAATTACCCAGCCGTTCTTCCTCTGGAGTTTCTCTGCTCCCGGTGACATCATCTCCTCGCGTTCCATGGCGGCCCAGGCTAACTTCCTGGTGGCCACAGGACGGACTACGGCTCCCCTACACACCTGCCATACCCGTGGACGCCCGTGTTGGATGCCGGACTGCACCTGCAACACCACCCTATACAGATGAGCCTGTTTTTAACTTGTTTTCTGTAAGTGCATTACTTACCTTGCTAATAAACTGCATTGAATATACTACACTCAGGTTGGCACTTCCTGTGTCTCCCTCCTCTCAAATCTGTTTACAGAGCTGGCTTTTCTCTGAGGACAGCTGCCGCCTGCCATCTCACTTTTAGAACTATAAAAATAATAGTAGTATCCGCGCTTAGGAAGTGGAACTGCTGCCCCCCTAAAAACTACACCTAGATGCAGCAAGAAAATATAAAACAGAAGGAAGGGGTATTGGCGCTGTTCTAAAGTAAGAATAAAAAGGGGTATAAATAATAAAATGTTGAAGCGGAAGGTGTCTAAAATATTTTTGACATCACAAGCCAGAGATAAAGTGCAGATGCAGAAGGTGAACTAGTGGAGTCAGTTAGCACTAATATCACAGTATAAATCACAAAGTGTTGAAAGTGTCCAAAAATAAAGTATTCAATGAGCACAAAAAAGTGATAGATAAATATTGGAGAGTGAAAAACTATTAAAAAAGTGCACGTGCATCAATAAATAAGTAAATGTTATAAAAATTATAAGGCTCAGACGACATCCTATGACGAAATGCGTAAGGCGGGACTACCTTGGTACGCAATACGTCACGTCCGGCGCAGCCGTCTCTTCCGGTTTTGGACTTACTGCGGCCGTGGAACGCACGCCGCGTCCCCGGAACAGCGGCTCTCTATACGCCGGTTTTTACTGCATGGGCTTGCTAGCCCCTTTACTTTGCTGTATACCACTTGGTGGTATTTTGTTTTTTACATTAAAATTACCAATTTTTTATCAAACGGAGTTACCCTATGAGTTTATCCCTTCCCCATACATTTTTACTCAAATCTGCTGAGAACACCGTGATGACAGAGGAATGAGGATCCAGCTGACAGCAACCCCCTGGAGAAAGAGGACACCCCGGTCCTAGACGAGAGAGGCCTACGTGGACCACTACCTTTACGCTCATTACCCCTGCAGGGGTTGGGCGCTCCAGTGAGTGTAATCACATTAGGGGCATTGTCGGAAAGAGGGGAGCACTGGACCACCACAGCTGTTTTCATCTCATGTCAAGAACGATTATTCACTGCCTTGATTTTCACTATACTGTATCTGCATTTATTTTTTGAACTATACTGAATCTGCATTTATTTATTGATTTGTTCCTGCAACATTGCCTTGCCTGATGCACAGAGGACTTCCATTTCTCTAATTTATTAACTACTGATTTTTGCATAATTAATTTTTCCTCAGTTCTGATACCGGCAACATCACTGCTTGATTATATTGGACATTTATTTTACATAATAATACTTTATTATTTTTTCTGTGGCTTTTTAATATACACTATGCATATATACATCGTTTGTGTTTTATCCATTTAAAGCCTATGATATACATTTTCTATTTTTAAGCAATCAGCCAATATTATAAATTTTTATAACATTTACTTATTTATTGATGCACGTGCACTATTTTAATAGTTTTTCACTCTCCAATATTTATCTATCACTTTTTTGTGCTCATTGAATACTTTATTTTTGGACACTTTCAACACTTTGTGATTTATACTGTGATATTAGTGCTAACTGACTCCACTAGTTCACCTTCTGCATCTGCACTTTATCTCTGGCTTGTGATGTCAAAAATATTTTAGACACCTTCCGCTTCAACATTTTATTATACCCCTTCTTATTCTTATTCTTACTTTAGAACAGCGCCAATACCCCTTTCTTCTGTTTTATATAATCACTTTTAGAACTGCTACCTTATGGACTGATGAGCTTTTATTGCTCACACGTTGCCTGTTGTATTTTTACATGTACACAAGTGTTTGCACTTACAGTTTTTTTTCTTTATTATCCCCAGTCCTCTTGACTGTGCTTCACTCACCAGCCCCCCCCCCCCCCCCCAGGCTGTGACCAGTTGCCCTCACTGGAGTCTCTTAGCAGTGTTCTCTACCACTGCCCTCTCCCTGCTCTCTCATGTGCCTCTCTTCCAGGATCTCTTCTATCCTCCTGGATGCACCCCCCAGGACCGGGGAGCTTCCCCATGGGCCCCGACAGATAGAGCGTTGGGACTATGTATCTGAGTCAGGGACGGTCAGATCATCTTGAGTGACTGCAGTAGAGACCCCCGGTGACCGGATAGGGAACTCAGACTCACCTAGTAGAGCTGAAGAAGACTGCAATGATATAAACCACTGGTCTCCAAACTGCGGCCGGGGAGCCGGATGTGGCCCTTTGCTTGTCTTTATCAGGCCCTTGAGACACTATTCCTCACACTGATACAAGGCATAATTCCTGTCACTAACCCCAACAATAGGGTACGATTCCTACCACTAACCCCAACAATAGGGTACGATTCCTACCACTAACCCCAACAACGGGGCATTATTCTTCCCACTAACACTAATGATGGGGCATTATTCTTCCCACCGACACCAATGATGGGGCACTTTTCCTTCCAATGATAACAATGATGGGGCACTACTCCTCCCACTGATAATGATGGGGCACGATACCTTCCCCTGATATCAACAATGGGGCACTATTCCTCCCAAAGACACCAATGATGGGATATTATTTATTTTCCTATTACCAACAATGGGGCAATATTCCTCCCACTAATACCAATGATGGGGCATTTTTTTACTCCCATTGATACTGGGGCATTTTCTACTTCCACTGGCCACAGTCCAGCCCCCTCAAAGTCTGAAAGGACAGTAAACTGTTCCTTTGTTCAGAAAGTTTGGAGACCCCTTATATAGACCATATAACTACAGGGTGACTGGATTCTGGATTCCGGATTTCAGGCAGGGTCATCTGTAGCAACCACATTGTCCTAACTATGTCTATGTTTAAATATGTTGAGCTTGTGTGGCATTGATACAACTAGGTCCAAAGTGGGAGGCAGAAAGCATAATAGCCATTGCAGCATTAAAGTTAGGGATCTGGCATTATCAAAAGGAGTGTTAAGCAATGACAGAGTCCCTTTAATGCAGGGGTGCCCAACCAGTGGCCCACGACCTCCTGCTCTGGGATGGAATAGAATACTGTTATTAAAGGTCAGTTTATTACCAAAATCAGTGTATGTATAGGCATATCTTTTCTGCAGTGGTTACTGGGCTGCTTTAAAACTGATCCACAGGTGCAGAGCAGTTTACCTGCGGATTACCTGCACTGAGCCATAGACTTCTGTTTTTACCTGCGAGTTTGGTGAGCTTTCTGAAAGTGCACCAAACCTGCAGAATATAATAAAAGTCTATTGCAAAGTGAAGAAAAGCCAAAGGTACACTGCGTTGCACCCGCGGTGCGGGAAAAACCGCAGTGCATCAGCCTTGGGCCCCTTTGACACAGTCAGTCCGACAGTCCGACCAATTGAACCCTCCATTAACCTCTAAGAAGTGGCAGACATAAACAACGACTTGTGTCCTACCTCCAATATGATCCGCTAAAAAGTATAGTGGGCTGTGTCAGTGTCTGCTCTGCATATGCAGAGCAGACACGGACATGCAATCCACCCGCTCCGCTCATTGTGGCCCGTGACCGGTTACCAAGTCGCTTAAAGTGGTGTTCCGGCCAAAATTATACTTTTTAAATAAAAATACCCCTATAATACACAAGCTTAATGTATTCTAGTAAAGTTAGTCTGTAAACTAAGGTCTGTTTTGTTAGTTTTTAGCAGTAGTTTGTTATTTTATAAACTTGCAGCAGGCCGTGGCCATCTTAAGTGTGGGCATCTGAAGCCAGACTGTATTTCTTCCTGGATCTCATCCTTGCAGATCTCGTACATGCTCAGTGCAGCATAAGCAGTGTAATAGGTTTCAGGTCAGGTTTCCATAGCAACAGCAGTGTCAGAGGAAGTTGCTGTCCCTTCCCAGGAGGCATTGCAAACAGGAAATGATGCGATGGGCCGCGGCCAGGGAGGAGGAAGTGAAAAATGAATACAGCAGATATACAGTCTGTGCTGAAAAAAAAATAAAAAAAATATCCAATTTGTTTACAGTGCATAGTTTAGTGAGGGATGCTGAAGAGTTGTAAAAGTGGGTGGAACTCCACTTTAAGTGGCCCTCGCTCTTCAAAAGGTTGGGCACCCCTGCTTTAATGGCTGGACCCTTAAAGTGGACAATTTCACTCCTATCACAAATCCAGGTTGGTTAAAAAGATGATGAAGTGAGGACATGAAAACACTTTGAGTTGTTTGGCTCTGCTACAAAGCAAACAGGCTGAATTTTTTCTAGAAGCTGTTAAAAAAAAAAAAAAAAATCTGATGGTCAGAGACTGCGGACATGGTACAGTGTACCGCCCCGCCCCATTTTCAGCTCCATTATCGGACATTTTTCTCTTTCGGCAAATTGCCGAAAGGGCCATTTTCGGCCGATATGTTTCACCCATCTTTATAGAAGCCAAGATTTCCATACACTGCACAAACAATGGGCAATAAGCCGAAAACACTTTGGACGAATTAGTACCAAGTTATATTTGTCAGTTCGTGATGCAGAGATGACTCATGGATCTAAATAAATGTTCTGCTAGGCTCTTCCAAAAGTGCTAAAAGAGCAAGTTCACACAAAAGTGATATTTTAGTTAAAGAATGACTTATGTACAGTCCATCTAACACCACCCTCTGATGATACTGCTGTTTACGGGTGGCTATGCTGGTCTTCCATAGATACAGTGGAGGAGTGAATGTAGCCATCCTAAGACAGTAGGTATGTTACTTTCTGGTAAAAATAAGGTAATAAAAGCTTAAAAAAATAAAAAAAAAACATAAATGTATTAGTTTAAAAATATGTGGTGTAAACAGCACCAATAATAAATTGCATATGATGTATAAACAAAATCACATAGCAAGTAAAAAAATGCAAATCCTTCAATATTGAACCCACCGCGTTTCTGGACCTGCGTCCTTTCTTCAGGGGCATTTCATACGAAGTAAAACTGTTGTATTGGTATTCTATAATGAGACAAAGTTACACATCAAAATCATGTCTGGGGTCATAATGTGACTTTGTCTCATTATAGAATACCAATACAACAGTTTTACTTCATATGAAATGCCCTTGAAGAAAGGACTCTACGCAGGTCCAGAAACGTGTTGGGCTCAATATTGAAGGATTTTCATTTTTTACTTGCTATGTGATTTTGTTTATACATCATATGCAATTTATTATTGGTGCTGTTTACACCACATATTTTTAAACGAATATATTTATATATTTTCTACTAATCTGTTCATTAGTTACTTGTAAAGTCCCTAGTATTTCCTTGGGGGGTCCTTTCGTAAATATTATATTGCTTAAATGGGATATTGGTAACATTTGGGCCTTCTCAGATGGACTTATAAATTAAAAAAGAAAACCAATGCAGCCACCACATTCATAGATTGGCAAGTTACCATATCCATTTTTTGTTTTTGGGCCTAGTTGGCCTTTAACTCTCCAGGAACTGCCAAACACAAATGTGAGCGTTGGGTGATTGGAATCTTTAAAAGGCACCCCATAGAATTTTGGAGTATTTCTGCTGAATATGTCTAACTTTGAGCCATGGGTAGCCCTGCTAACCAAGCTTGAGAAAAGTCAATATGAAAATTGACCGAGCCAGGTAAAAAATTATAAACCCAACAGTGACTGAATTCATATATTCGTGGAAGTTCGAATCATGTATGGTGGCCAGAAATAAATCACCTCCGGTTTGTGATGAAAAGCAATGAAAAGTAGAAGCCTGAGGGTTTACAAAAGGTAATGTTGTGCTACACTTTATTTTATAAAGAGAGGACTGTGGGTTACCATTGTAAAGAGTAAAGACCCTCTTCATTTTGCATCACACATCAGGTAACGTATTCCGGATCCACTGGATGTTTTAGGTCTGCCAGGGAGAAGCACCATCTTTGGAACCTTATGCCGCGTACACACGAAGGGACTATCCCGCGGGATTATCCGCTGGACCGAAGTCGAGCGGATAATCCCCTCGTGTGTGGGCGCCGGCGGACTTTTTTTGGCCAAAGTACGGCGGACTAAAGTTTTAAGTTTTGTTTTAAAATTATCCGCTGGACTTGGCAGTCCAGCGGACAATCCGGCCGTGTGTAGTATGGTCCGGCGGACCAAAAAGGACGCATGCTCAGTAGCAAGTATTTTTCTAGTATTTTTCGTTTTCTAGTCCCGTCGTACGTGCTGTACGTCATCGCGTGAACCGTCGGACTTTTTGTGTGATCGTGTGTGTGGTCAAGTCCGTTCGCTTTTTAGTCCAGCGGACCCAGCTGGAAAGTCCAGCGGATTGTCCGCTGGACTTAGGTCCGCCGGAAAAAGTCCCTTCGTGTGTACGCGGCATTAGTAACATCACCCAAATTGATGTTTGTATGCTTATTCATCTTTATTACCAACTCTAATGCACCCCAGTTCATACAAGAACCCAAGAAACGGTGTGAAAGTCCTAATACCACCACAAAAATTAAAGCTGAACTCCATGAAAGCAGTGTACGTAAATGAGTTTGATGCAGCATCAGCCTCTTGTAGTCCCTGTATAGCAGAGCTCAGCCTTGGACAGGGAGAACCAGCCCAATGAGTCATTTAGTTGTGCTGCTTTCCTTTCCTTCCCTTCCCATTCCTTTATATATGGATGGATATGGAACACATTAGGTTGATATTTCAATACGCCAACCAGAATTGTTATATATATATATATATATATATATTTACCACCTTTGGTTCCTAGGTGTTTCCACTTTCCTTGCTAAGCCCTGTGCTTCTCTATATTAATTCTCTTAGACACATCCCTGGAGATATTCTAGACCTCTAACCGAATGCCTGCTCCAGTCCATGCCGTTCTTTCCGGTGTCCCCTACTGCGGTATCCATTCACCGTGTCCCCTCAGCTCCCGAGCTGGACATCTATTGCCGCCATCATGACATTAAC
>JAQSEC010000826.1:0-10414 GCA_028564925.1 Lithobates sylvaticus
CCTCCAATCTCTACCAATTTTTATATTACAATAATATAGTAAAGGGCGCCGTGTTTGGTGCGGTGACCATGCGCCCCATCCTACCCTTAGAGCCGGGAAGACATACATTTTTTCCCAGCTTCTGGTTAGGATCACCCCCACCTGTTGGGGGGACCATTTTTGACACCTCGGAATATGGTGAACATTTTTTTACCATATTCTTGGATTCTTTTTTTTTTTTTTCTCTCTCTTCTATCCCCCTTCTTTCTTTTTCACCCTTTTCAATGTTTGCTTCTATTTCAGTGACAGATGCAGTCTCCTTCACCGGCGGCTCCCGGTTCTCGGCTGATTCAAGCTTTCCAATGGAGGACTCTGGTAGACCACCTCCCCGATATAAGGTAAGTGCTTGGAGATTATTGGCATCTCACCCTCTCACGCCCTATGGCTGACCACACCACTTCTACACATAAGCTGCGTTTTGCTTCCCACAATGTACAGGGACTTAATTCCCCTACAAAGCGTCGGAAGATATTTCAATACTACCATGACAAAAAAATAGACGTGTTGTTCCTACAGGAAACGCATTTTCCGAAATCCTATGTCCCTTCTTTTATACACGCTAAATTCCCTACATTTTATCTTGCCAACTCCGACACTAAGACCAAAGGAGTGGGCATATTCTTCTCCCGGAATACCCAGTTCTCACTGATATCTGAACACAAGGACCCTGAGGGCAGGTTCATCTTGATTAAAGGAATTATTGATGATCAACTCTATTCCCTGATATCCTACTACGCGCCTAATCGTGGCCAATCCAAATTTTTTCAATCTCTCTTCCGCTCTCTCAGCCCGCTGTTGGAGGGCACGGTGCTTTATGGAGGTGACTCTAATGTTGCATTTGACACAGGGAAGGATAAGTCCAGACCCCCAGGTAAGGATGGCGTGCGTCCCACCAGACAGAGTCTAGATATAGCCAGACAGTTATTCCAACAAGGATTGATTGATGCCTGGAGGGAATCTAAATCTAATCCTGGAGCCCGGGATTATACACATCACTCGAGCCCCCATAACACGTTCGCTAGAATTGACCACTTCTTTATTCTGCAAAAACATGTTCCGTTGCTACAAAAGGTTGTCATCAGAGACTCTGTCTGGTCGGATCACTCTTTTCTTCTTTTAACCCTTCACAAACCATCATCTCACCAACGTACTTTTCATTGGAGACTGAATGCCTCCATTCTCAGTAATCCCACTCATGTTACTGAGATTGAAAAAGGATCTCAGAGAATATTTTACTCACAACGATGTCGACAATATCTCGGCATCGACGTTATGGGCAGCTCACAAAACCTATATACGTGGCAAGCTTATACAAATCTCCTCGAGGATACACAAAGCACGCAAATTAGACATAGCTAGGTTGGAAAAGGAGTTTCACTTTCTCAGCAAACAAAACAAACTAGACCCATCTCCTAGTTCCAAAGCAAAACTGGAAACTGCTCGCTGGCCCTTAATTTATCTCTAACAGCCTTGGCTGAGAAAAGCATCCGCTGGGATGATGGGAGATTATATCACCAAACGGATAAAATGGGGACCATGCTGGCTAGTAGACTCACTCCCAAGGTGAGAACACGCACCTTGCCTAAAATACGCCTTCACAACGGATCTCTAACACAAAATCCACAGAAGATTATGGAAACCTTTCATGACTTCTTCCGTTCTCTATATAGTGAACGCACCTCAGAACCCTCTCCTTCCTTTATAGACTCCTACCTCAACTCGCTACGTATCCCCAAACTCAAAGTTCACCATAGGGACAGTCTTGAAGACCCTATCACAGCGGAGGAAATAGCACAAGTGATTCACAATCTTAAAAAACAACTCTGCCCCAGGGCCGGATGGATTTTCCATCCCATATTACAAATGCTTCACCCCATTACTCTCTCCCTATCTAGCCAGATTCTTTAACCTGCTTCGCGAAGGCACCCATCTAGATTCTTCTATTAACTCAGCTTTTGTCACGGTGATTCCAAAACCTGGCAAAGACACTAGCTGCACCGCTAACTATCGCCCAATATCGTTAATAAATAATGACCTTAAAATTTTAACGAAAATCCTCGCAAACAGAATATCCTCATTTATAGGCTTATATGTTCACAAGGACCAAGTGGGTTTTATTCCCGGGAGACAGGGTCCAGACCAGATCAGAAGAGCCATAGATGTAATATCGCTCCTGCAATCTGGCTGGGACAAAGGACCGTTACAACAGGGTTTTTTACTCTCGTTGGATCTAATGAAGGCCTTTGACTCTGTCTCCTGGTCCTTTCTGTTCCCAATTCTTCAAAAATGGGGCTTTGGCAATTCTTTTCTCAATTTGATAAAAGCTTTATATTCCTCACCGAGTGCGCAAATCAAAATACAAGGTCATTACTCTCAGCCTTTTCGAATCTCCAGGGGAACTAGGCAGGGATGTCCCCTATCCCACTTGGTCTTTGCCATGGTCATCGAGACACTTGCTATCGCCATACGGGACAATCCCGATATACAGGGGGTACGTTGTGGCCCACAAACCCACAAATGTGCTCTTTTCGCTGATGACGTGCTTCTTTTCATCACTTCTCCTTTAATCTCATTACCTAACTTATGCAGGGTTCTTGATGACTTCGGCAAAGTCTCTGGGCTTAAGGTTAACTTCTCAAAGTCTTTGGCTCTGAACGTGAATTTACCAGACCCCCTCATTTTGCAACTCAAGGAAAATTTTAGATTTAGTTGGGGGTCATCTATGATACCTTACCTGGGTATTAACCTCACGTCATCCATTGACACTCTTTGTATAGGCAAACTTTCCCCCTCTATACCTTAAACTTGAGGCAGACTTAAAGTACTGGGATACACTTTAGACTCTCCTGGCTACACTGTCCGATGGTGCATAACACTCGGGTAGAATTAACTCAATAAAAATGACCATCCTTCCCAGAATACTTTATTTTTTTAGATCTCTACCTATTCCCATCCTGAAAGATCACCTGCGGAAGTTTCAGTCCAAGACTATCAATTTCATATGGGGCAAAAAGGGACATAGACTAGCTAAAAGCACCCTACATAGGCACAGGAATCAGGGAGGTTTGGGAGTCCCCAACCTTCTTTGGTATCACCAGGCGGCGCAACTTGCACAATTATCCACCATATACTCTAAATATGAACATCCGGATTGGGTTCATATGGAGCGCCAAGCTATCCCCCAGTACACTCTGGATTATATCTTATGGTCCTCTGCCAAATCTAGACCTGCCGTCATGGTTCCCACACTATCTCACTCGCTCACATTGTGGGACTCGCTAAAAATCAACCCAAGGTTGGTTTCTCATTGGCGTGCCCGTTGTCCCACCTATTCCGCAACCCTATATTCCCTCCTGGAATGGACATTAAAGCATTTCAATGGTGGCTGGATAAAGGGATGTATAGGATAGGACACTTCACTAACGCCTCGGGCCCTCTTACCATGGCCCATTGCGTTAGTAAACACAGCGCCGGAAACTCGGAGAGCCATAATTGGCTACAGGCAGGACGCCTGTAGCCAATTACAGCTCAGGGGCTTTAGTACACGCCCCCTCATTTAAAAGGCCGCCACGCCGTCGGCGCCGGTCACATGCGTTCCGGCTTTAGGAGAGTGCAGGCTCATTCTGTGTCACTCTGCAGAGCTCCTATATTTTGTTCCCAGAAGCACCTATAGGACTTGTAGTGTGTTGTGGCAGGCACTGGCAGCACACAGAGCTCCTATATTTTGTTCCCAGAAGCACCTATAGGACTTGAAGTGTGTTAGTCCCATCACACAGAGCTCCTATATTTTGTTCCCAGAAGCACCTATAGGACTTGAAGTGTGTTAGTCCCATCACACAGAGCTATATTTTCTTCCCAGAAGCACCTATAGGACTTGAAGTGTGTTAGTCCCATCACACAGAGATCCATATATTTTGTTCCCAGAAGCACCTATAGGACTTGAAGTGTGTTAGTCCCATCACACACAGCTCCTATATTTTCTTCCCAGAAGCACCTATAGGACTTGAAGTGTGTTAGTCCCCCATCACACAGAGATCCTATATTTTGTTCCCAGAAGCACCTATAGGACTTGAAGTGTGTTAGTCCCATCACACAGAGATCCTATATTTTGTTCCCAGAAGCACCTATAGGACTTGAAGTGTGTTAGTCCCCCATCACACAGATCCTATATTTTCTTCCCAGAAGCACCTATAGGACTTGAAGTGTGTTAGTCCCATCACACAGAGATCCTATATTTTGTTCCCAGAAGCACCTATAGGACTTGAAGTGTGTTAGTCCCATCACACAGACCTATATTTTCTTCCCAGAAGCACCTATAGGACTTGAAGTGTGTTAGTCCCATCACACAGAGATCCTATATTTTGTTCCCAGAAGCACCTATAGGACTTGAAGTGTGTTAGTCCCATCACACAGACCTATATTTTCTTCCCAGAAGCACCTATAGGACTTGAAGTGTGTTAGTCCCATCACACAGAGATCCTATATTTTGTTCCCAGAAGCACCTATAGGACTTGAAGTGTGTTAGTCCCATCACACACAGACCTATATTTTCTTCCCAGAAGCACCTATAGGACTTGAAGTGTGTTAGTCCCATCACACAGAGATCCTATATTTTGTTCCCAGAAGCACCTATAGGACTTGAAGTGTGTTAGTCCCATCACACACAGATCCTATATTTTCTTCCCAGAAGCACCTATAGGACTTGAAGTGTGTTAGTCCCATCACACAGAGATCCTATATTTTGTTCCCAGAAGCACCTATAGGACTTGAAGTGTGTTAGTCCCATCACACAGACTATATATTTTCTTCCCAGAAGCACCTATAGGACTTGAAGTGTGTTAGTCCCCATCACACAGAGATCCTATATATATTTTTCTTCCCAGAAGCACCTATAGGACTTGAAGTGTGTTAGTCCCATCACACAGAGATCCTATATTTTGTTCCCAGAAGCACCTATAGGACTTGAAGTGTGTTAGTCCCATCACACAGAGATCCTATATATTTTCTTCCCAGAAGCACCTATAGGACTTGAAGTGTGTTAGTCCCATCACACAGAGATCCTATATTTTGTTCCCAGAAGCACCTATAGGACTTGAAGTGTGTTAGTCCCATCACACAGAGACCTATATTTTCTTCCCAGAAGCACCTATAGGACTTGAAGTGTGTTAGTCCCATCACACAGAGATCCTATATTTTGTTCCCAGAAGCACCTATAGGACTTGAAGTGTGTTAGTCCCATCACACAGAGATCCTATATTTTCTTCCCAGAAGCACCTATAGGACTTGAAGTGTGTTAGTCCCATCACACAGAGCTCCTATATTTTCTTCCCAGAAGCACCTATAGGACTTGAAGTGTGTTAGTCCCATCACACAGAGATCCTATATTTTGTTCCCAGAAGCACCTATAGGACTTGAAGTGTGTTAGTCCCCCATCATCACACAGCACCTCCTATATTTTCTTCCCAGAAGCACCCATATAGGACTTGAAGTGTGTTAGTCCCATCACACCATAGGATAGGACTTGAAGTGTGTTAGTCCCATCACACAGAGATCCTATATTTTGTTCCCAGAAGCACCTATAGGACTTGAAGTGTGTTAGTCCCATCACACACACTCCTATATTTTCTTCCCAGAAGCACCTATAGGACTTGAAGTGTGTTAGTCCCATCACACAGATCACTAGCTCCTTATTTTCCCAGAAGCACCTATAGGACTTGAAGTGTGTTAGTCCCATCACACACAGAGCTCCTATATTTTTTTCCCAGAAGCACCTATAGGACTTGAAGTGTGTTAGTCCCATCACACAGAGCTCCTATATTTTCTTCCCAGAAGCACCCATAGGACTTGAAGTGTGTTAGTGGCATCACACAGAGCTCCTATATTTTCTTCCCAGAAGCACCCATAGGACTTGTTAGTGTGTTAGTGGCATCACACATCACACAGAGCACCTCCTCTATTTTAGTGCATCACACAGAAGCACCCATAGGACTTCTAGTGTGTTAGTGGCATCACACAGAGCTCCTATATTTTCTTTGCAGAAGCACCCATAGGACTTCTAGTGTGTTAGTGGCATCACACAGAGCTCCTATATTTTCTTTGCAGAAGCACCCATAGGACTTCTAGTGTGTTAGTGGCATCACACAGAGCTCCTATATTTTCTTTCAGAAGCACCCAGGACTTCTAGTGTGTTAGCATCACACAGAGCTCCTATATTTTCTTTGCAGAAGCACCCACAGGAGTGTGTTAGTGGCATCACACAGAGCTCCTATATTTTCTTTTCTAGTGTGTTTGCATCACACAGCACCCATATATTTTCTTTGCAGAAGCACCCTAGGACTTCTAGTGTGTTAGTGGCATCACACAGAGCTCCTATATTTTCTTCTGCAGCAGCACCCACAGGACTTCTAGTGTGTTAGTGGCATCACACAGAGCTCCTCTATTTTCTTTGCAGAAGCACCCATAGGACTTCTAGTGTGTTAGTGGCATCACACAGAGCTCCTATATTCTTCTCAGCAGCACCCACAGGACTACCGACTACAATGGCTGGAAGACCGCCAAGGGGAGGCAGAGCGTGCAGAGCCAAGAACACAGGGCAGGCAGGCTCTGTTTCTAGTGGACGTGGCCGTGGCCGTGGACGTGGTCGTGCATCGTCATCAGCACGTGGCCATGGGACACGCGCGTCTTTGTTTTCGGCAGCTGGACATGTGGAGCCGCATCATGCTGAAGGCTTGGTAGAATGGATGACCAAGCCCCCTCCTCATCCTCCTCATCCTCTCTCACCCAGGCTCAGGGTACTGGCAGAGCAGCTGCCAACGCGTACTCATGGCATCATCAGCCACCCCTTCCCTAGACCCACCATGTCCTCCTGAGGAGTCCCCCGAACTCTTTGAGCACAGTGTTGGGTACATGCTCCAGGAGGATGCCCAACGATTCGAAGGCTCGGATGATGATACCCAGCTTGAGGAATCTGGCAGTACTGTTCCACCAGCTGCAGCTTACTGCCAGGTTTGCTCTAGTGGTGAAGAGGGAGGGGATGATGAGGTCACTGACTCCACGTGGGTGCCTGAAGGAGGAGAGAGGATGAGGAGGAGGACGAGGAGGAGGAGGATGCGGCGTCACATGTCCAACGAGGCAGGATGCCCCCTGGAGGCCAGGTAGAGGCCAGCACACAGCAACTGTACAACACCGCAGAGCTCCGCCTGTGCAGGGCGCTGCCTCTGCACGTTATCAGAAAAGTTCTTTGGTGTGGGCCTTTTTTGAGACGAGTGCATCAGATCGCACCACTGCTATTTGCAATATTTGTCTCAAGCGTATCTCGCGTGGCCAAAACATCAGCCGCTTGGGCACCACAAGCATGACCAGACATATGTCGACCTGCCATGCAGCTCGTTGGCAGGCACACATAAAAGACCCACACCAAAGAACTAAGCGGACCTCTCCTTGCTCCTCATCAGCTGGGATCTCCATCCCCACTACACCTTCAGTCCTCTCTGAAAGCTGCTCTGAGAGGACTGAAGGTGTAGAATTAGGTGTGTCACAACCAAGTACTTGCAGTACACCGACGTCCGATTGCAGCAGGCAAATTTCCCTGCCCCAGCTGCTGGACCGTAGAAAGAAGTACACTCCCAGCCATCCACATGCCCAGCGGTTGAATGCTAGCTTGGCTAAATTGCTAGCACTTCAACTGCTGCCTTTTCAGTTGGTAGACTCGGCCCCCTTCCGTGAGTTTGTTCAATGTGCGGTTCCTCAGTGGCAGGTTCCCAAACGCCACTTTTTTCTCACGGAAGGCGATTCCGTCTCTCTACCGGCATGTGGAAGGCAATGTCCATGCCTCGCTGGACAGGGCGGTCAGCGGTAAGGTGCATATTACCGCTGACTCATGGTCCAGCAGGCATGGACAGGGACGGTACCTTTCTTTCACGGCCCATTGGGTCACTCTATTGGCAGCTGGGAGGGATGCAGGACAAGGTGCAGTAGTGTTGGAGGTTGTTCCGCCACCACGCCTCCAAAACGCTACTACTGCTACTGGTTGTGACACACCTCTCTCCTCCCCCCCCCTCCTCTTCTTCTTCCTCCAGTGCTCTGTCCTTGGAACCAGCGGTGCTCCGTAGGCGTACAAGGGGCTACGCAAGTACGCAGGCAAAAAGATGCCATGCCGTGCTTGCGCTGGTGTGTTTGGGGGACAGGAGCCACACTGGGCCAGAGGTTCTGGCAGCTCTGCAGGGGCAGGCCGAGAGGTGGTTGACGCCACGTCAGCTTAAGCCAGGAATGGTCGTTTCTGACAATGGCACCAACCTCCTCTCCGCCCTGCGACAGGGGCAGCTCACCCATGTGCCCTGCATGGCTCACGTCCTCAACCTGGTGGTGCAGCGGTTCTTGGGCAGGTTCCCAGGCTTACAGGATGTCCTGAGGCAGGCCAGGAAAGTCTGTGTGCATTTCCGCCGATCTTATAATGCCAGTGCTCGGCTGACTGAGCTGCAAAAGGAGCTGAACCTGCCCAAGAACCGCCTAATATGTGACATGCCCACCAGGTGGAACTCAACGTTGGCCATGCTGCAGCGACTGCACACGCAGCAGAGGGCCATCAATGAGTACCTTTGCGACTACGGCACCAGGACAGGGTCAGGGGAGCTTGGTTTTTTTTCCCCACGTCAGGGGAGCATGATCAGGGATGCATGCACTGTCTGTCCTCTCACCATTTGAGGAGGCCACGAGGATGGAGAGCAGTGACAGTGCATGCATCAGTGACACTGTCCCTCTTTCCACCTGGTGGAGCATACGCTGCGTGGGATAATGGGCAGGGCACTTGAGGCAGAACAGAGGCAGGAAGAGGAGGACTTCCTTGCCTCACAAGGCCCCCTTTATCCGGACAGGGTTCCTTCTGTCCCACCCATCACACAGGAAGAGGATGAGGAGGAGGAGGAGGAGGAGGAGGAGGATTGAGTGAGCATGGAGGTGGAGCCTGGCACTCAGCATCAGCAGCAGCTGTCTTTTAGGGATGATGTTCAGTCCCAACAAACCAGTGGACTTGTACGTGGCTGGGAGGAGGTGGCTGGCGATCATGTCATCCTCAGTGACCCAGAAGACTCCGGACCGAATGCCTCAGCTAACCTACGCTGCATGGCCTCCCTGATCCTGCAAAGCCTGCGGAAGGATCCTCGTGTTCTTCGGATCAAGGAGAGGGACCATTACTGGCTGGCCACTCTCCTTGATCCGCGGTACAATGGTAAGGTTGCGGACCATATCTTGCCGTCGCAGAGGGAGAAGAGGATGAGACATCTCAGTGAGGCCTTGCAGAAAGGTCTGTGCAACGCGTTCCCAGAAACTGGGAGGTTACAAACTCCTGGTCCTTGGCGACGAGTTGCTGAGGCTTCGGTCAGTAGCAGAAGGAGCGGTGGGGAAGGTGGAACGTCTGACCGATGCGTTCAGACAATTTTTTAGTCCGCAGCCCCAAGGTATGATCGGTTCCAGCAACCATCGCCAGCGTCTGATATACATGGTGCAGGAATACCTTGGGGCAAGGTCAGACTTGGACACACCTTTCCCACCGAAAATCCTCTGGCTTACTGGGTCCTGAGGATGGATCACTGGCCAGAGCTTGCACAGTATGCAATTGAGCTACTGGCCTGTCCTGCCTCCAGCGTTCTTTCCGAACGCACATTCAGTGCTGCTGGAGGATTTGTCACCGATCATAGGGTGCGCCTGTCCACCGCCTCGGTTGATCGACTGACCTTCATCAAAATGAATCAGTCTTGGATCACCACCAGCTACCAGGCACCTGAGGCGGATATAACCGAATAATTTTAATGTCACATCCCTTCAAGACTGCCTATGCTGATGCTGAGTGACTGTCCTCTTATGTTCACTGACTATCCTCTTCCTCCTCCTCAATGATCCATGCCACCACACCAGTGCCTAAGGCACAATTTTTCAGCCCCTGTTTAACAGGGGCGTGTACTTACAATTTTTTTTAAAAAAATGCTTCGCAACACGTGTGACTGCTGTGCTCCAAGTACAGTATCTGTGAGGGGTTGCAGTGTTGTGTGGCACCAGCACCAGTGCCTAAGGCACAATTTTTCAGCCCCTGTTTAACAGGGGCGTGTACTTACAATTTTTTAAAAAAATGCTTCGCAACACGTGTGACTGCTGTGCTCCAAGTACAGTATCTGTGAGGGGTTGCAGTGTTGTGGCACCAGCACCAGTGCCTAAGGCACAATTTTTCAGCCCCTGTTTAACAGGGGCGTGTACTTACATTTTTAAAAAAAAATGCTTCGCAACACGTGTGACTGCTGTGCTCCAAGTACAGTATCTGTGAGGGGTTGCAGTGTTGTGGCACCAGCACCAGTGCCTAAGGCACAATTTTTCAGCCCCTGTT
>JAQSEC010000195.1:0-10418 GCA_028564925.1 Lithobates sylvaticus
CCTCACAGAGACTGTACTTGGAGCACAGCAGTCACACGTGTTGCGAAGCATTTTTTTAAAAAATTGTAAGTACACGCCCCTGTTAAACAGGGGCTGAAAAATTGTGCCTTAGGCACTGGTGCTGGTGCCACAACACTGCAACCCGGCCCTCACAGAGACTGTACTTGGAGCACAGCAGTCACACGTGTTGCGAAGCATTTTTTTTAAAAAATTGTAAGTACACCGCCCCTGTTAAACAGGGGCTGAAAAATTGTGCCTTAGGCACTGGTGCTGGTGCCACAACACTGCAACACGGCCCTCACAGAGACTGTACTTGGAGCACAGCAGTCACACGTGTTGCGAAGCATTTTTTTAAAAAAATTGTAAGTACACGCCCCTGTTAAACAGGGGCTGAAAAATTGTGCCTTAGGCACTGGTGCTGGTGCCACAACACTGCAACACGGCCCTCACAGAGACTGTACTTGGAGCACAGCAGTCACACGTGTTGCGAAGCATTTTTTTAAAAAATTGTAAGTACACGCCCCTGTTAAACAGGGGCTGAAAAATTGTGCCTTAGGCACTGGTGCTGGTGCCACAACACTGCAACACGGCCCTCACAGAGACTGTACTTGGAGCACAGCAGTCACACGTGTTGCGAAGCATTTTTTTTAAAAAAATTGTAAGTACACGCCCCTGTTAAACAGGGGCTGAAAAATTGTGCCTTAGGCACTGGTGCTGGTGCCACAACACTGCAACACGGCCCTCACAGAGACTGTACTTGGAGCACAGCAGTCACACGTGTTGCGAAGCATTTTTTTAAAAAATTGTAAGTACACGCCCCTGTTAAACAGGGGCTGAAAAATTGTGCCTTAGGCACTGGTGCTGTGGCATGGATCATTGAGGAGGAGGAAGAGGATAGTCAGTGAACATAAGAGGACAGTCACTCTCAGCATCAGCATAGGCAGTCTTGAAGGGATGTGACATTAAAAATTATTCGGTTATATCCGCCTCAGGTGCCTGGTAGCTGGTGGTGATCCAAGACTGATTCATTTTGATGAATGTCAGTCGATCAACCGAGGCGGTGGACAGGCGCACCCTATGATCAGTCACAAATCCTCCAGCAGCACTGAATGTGCGTTCGGAAAGAACGCTGGAGGCAGGACAGGCCAGTAGCTCAATTGCATACTGTGCAAGCTCTGGCCAGTGATCCATCCTCAGGACCCAGTAAGCCAGAGGATTTTCGGTGGGAAAGGTGTCCAAGTCTGACCTTGCCCCAAGGTATTCCTGCACCATGTATATCAGACGCTGGCGATGGTTGCTGGAACCGATCATACCTTGGGGCTGCGGACTAAAAAATTGTCTGAACGCATCGGTCAGACGTCCACCTTCCCCACCGCTCCTTCTGCCACTGACCGAAGCCTCAGCAACTCGTCGCCCAGGACCAGGAGTTTGTAGCCTCCCAGTTTCTGGGAACGCGTTGCACAGACCTTTCTGCAAGGCCTCCCTGAGATGTCTCATCCTCTGCTCCCTCTGCGACGGCAAGATAAGGTCCGCAACCTTACCCTTGTACCGCGGATCAAGGAGAGTGGCCAGCCAGTAATGGTCCCTCTCCTTGATCCGAAGAACACGAGGATCCTTCCGCAGGCTTTGCAGGATCAGGGAGGCCATGCAGCGTAGGTTAGCTGAGGCATTCGGTCCGGAGTCTTCTGGGTCACTGAGGATGACATGATCGCCAGCCACCTCCTCCCAGCCACGTACAAGTCCACTGGCTTGTTGGGACTGTACATCATCCCTAAAAGACTGCTGCTGCTGATGCTGAGTGCCAGGCTCCACCTCCATGCTCACACAATCCTCCTCCTCCTCCTCCTCCTCCTCCTCCTCATCCTCTTCCTGTGTGATGGGTGGGACAGAAGGAACACTGTCCGGATAAAGGGGGCCTTGAGAGGCAAGGAAGTCCTCCTCTTCCTGCCTCTGTTCTGCCTCAAGTGCCCTGTCCATTATCCCACGCAGCGTATGCTCCAACAGGTGGACAAGAGGGACAGTGTCACTGATGCATGCACTGTCACTGCTCACCATCCTCGTGGCCTCCTCAAATGGTGAGAGGACAGTGCATGCATCCCTGATCATGCTCCACTGACGTGGGGAAAAAAAACCAAGCTCCCCTGACCCTGTCCTGGTGCCGTAGTCGCAAAGGTACTCATTGATGGCCCTCTGCTGCGTGTGCAGTCGCTGCAGCATGGCCAACGTTGAGTTCCACCTGGTGGGCATGTCAGATATTAGGCGGTTCTTGGGCAGGTTCAGCTCCTTTTGCAGCTCAGTCAGCCGAGCACTGGCATTATAAGATCGGCGGAAATGCACACAGACTTTCCTGGCCTGCCTCAGGACATCCTGTAAGCCTGGGAACCTGCCCAAGAACCGCTGCACCACCAGGTTGAGGACGTGAGCCATGCAGGGCACATGGGTGAGCTGCCCCTGTCGCAGGGCGGAGAGGAGGTTGGTGCCATTGTCAGAAACGACCATTCCTGGCTTAAGCTGACGTGGCGTCAACCACCTCTCGGCCTGCCCCTGCAGAGCTGCCAGAACCTCTGGCCCAGTGTGGCTCCTGTCCCCCAAACACACCAGCGCAAGCACGGCATGGCATCTTTTTGCCTGCGTACTTGCGTAGCCCCTTGTACGCCTACGGAGCACCGCTGGTTCCAAGGACAGAGCACTGGAGGAAGAAGAAGAGGAGGGGGTGGAGGAGAGAGGTGTGTCACAACCAGTAGCAGTAGTCGCGTTTTGGAGGCGTGGTGGCGGAACAACCTCCAACACTACTGCACCTTGTCCTGCATCCCTCCCAGCTGCCAATAGAGTGACCCAATGGGCCGTGAAAGAAAGGTACCGTCCCTGTCCATGCCTGCTGGACCATGAGTCAGCGGTAATATGCACCTTACCGCTGACCGCCCTGTCCAGCGAGGCATGGACATTGCCCTCCACATGCCGGTAGAGAGACGGAATCGCCTTCCGCGAGAAAAAGTGGCGTTTGGGAACCTGCCACTGAGGAACCGCACATTGAACAAACTCACGGAAGGGGGCCGAGTCTACCAACTGAAAAGGCAGCAGTTGAAGTGCTAGCAATTTAGCAAGGCTAGCATTCAACCGCTGGGCATGTGGATGGCTGGGAGTGTACTTCTTTCTACGGTCCAGCAGCTGGGGCAGGGAAATTTGCCTGCTGCATTCGGACGTCGGTGTACTGCAAGTACTTGGTTGTGACACACCGAATTCTACACCTTCAGTCCTCTCAGAGCAGCTTTCAGAGAGGACTGAAGGTGTAGTGGGGATGGAGATCCCAGCTGAGGAGGAGCAAGGAGAGGTCCGCTTAGTTCTTTGGTGTGGGTCTTTTATGTGTGCCTGCCAACGAGCTGCATGGCAGGTCGCCATATGTCTGGTCATGCTTGTCGTGCCCAAGCGGCTGATGTTTTGGCCACGCGAGATACGCTTGAGACAAATATTGCAAATAGCAGTGGTGCGATCTGCTGCACTCGTCTCAAAAAAGGCCCACACCAAAGAACTTTTCTGATAACGTGCAGAGGCAGCGCCCTGCACAGGCGGAGCTCTGCGGTGTTGTACAGTTGCTGTGCTGGCCTCTACCTGGCCTCCAGGGGCATCCTGCCTCGTTGGACATGTGACGCCGCATCCTCCTCCTCCTCGTCCTCCTCCTCATCCTCTCTCCCTTGAGGCACCCACGTGGAGTCAGTGACCTCATCATCCCCTCCCTCTTCACCACTAGAGCAAACCTGGCAGTAAGCTGCAGCTGGTGGAACTGTACTGCCAGATTCCTCAAGCTGGGTATCGTCATCCGAGCCTTCGAATCGTTGGGCATCCTCCTGGAGCATGTACCCAACACTGTGCTCAAAGAGTTCGGGGGACTCCTCAGGAGGACATGGTGGGTCTAGGGAAGGGGTGGCTGATGATGCTCTGTCAGTACCCTGAGCCTGGTGAGAGAGGATGAGGAGGATGAGGAGGGCTTGGTCATCCATTCTACCAAGCCTTCAGCATGATGCGGCTCCACATGTCCAGCTGCCGAAAACAAAGACGCGCGTGTCCCATGGCCACGTGCTGATGACGATGCACGACCACGTCCACGTCCACGGCCACGTCCACTAGAAACAGAGCCTGCCTGCCCTGTGTTCTTGGCTCTGCACGCTCTGCCTCCCCTTGGCGGTCTTCCAGCCATTGTAGTCGGTAGTCCTGTGGGTGCTGCTGAGAAGAAAATATAGGAGCTCTGTGTGATGCCACTAACACACTAGAAGTCCTATGGGTGCTTCTGCAAAGAAAATAGAGGAGCTCTGTGTGATGCCACTAACACACTAGAAGTCCTATGGGTGCTTCTGCAAAGAAAATAGAGGAGCTCTGTGTGATGCCACTAACACACTAGAAGTCCTGTGGGTGCTTCTGCAAAGAAAATATAGGAGCTCTGTGTGATGCCACTAACACACTAGAAGTCCTGTGGGTGCTTCTGCAAAGAAAATAGAGGAGCTCTGTGTGATGCCACTAACACACTAGAGTCCTGTGGGTGCTGCTGAGAAGAAAATATAGGAGCTCTGTGTGATGCCACTAACACACTAGAAGTCCTATGGGTGCTTCTGCAAAGAAAATAGAGGAGCTCTGTGTGATGCCACTAACACACTAGAAGTCCTGTGGGTGCTTCTGCAAAGAAAATAGAGGAGCTCTGTGTGATGCCACTAACACACTAGAAGTCCTGTGGGTGCTTCTGCAAAGAAAATAGAGGAGCTCTGTGTGATGCCACTAACACACTAGAAGTCCTGTGGGTGCTTCTGCAAAGAAAATAGAGGAGCTCTGTGTGATGCCACTAACACACTAGAAGTCCTGTGGGTGCTTCTGCAAAGAAAATAGAGGAGCTCTGTGTGATGCCACTAACACACTAGAAGTCCTGTGGGTGCTGCTGAGAAGAATATATAGGAGCTCTGTGTGATGCCACTAACACACTAGAAGTCCTATGGGTGCTTCTGCAAAGAAAATAGAGGAGCTCTGTGTGATGCCACTAACACACTAGAAGTCCTGTGGGTGCTGCAAAGAAAATATATAGGAGCTCTGTGTGATGCCACTAACACACTAGAAGTCCTGTGGGTGCTTCTGCAAAGAAAATAGAGGAGCTCTGTGTGATGCCACTAACACACTAGAAGTCCTGTGGGTGCTTCTGCAAAGAAAATATAGGAGCTCTGTGTGATGCCACTAACACACTAGAAGTCCTGTGGGTGCTTCTGCAAAGAAAATAGAGGAGCTCTGTGTGATGCCACTAACACACTAGAAGTCCTGTGGGTGCTTCTGCAAAGAAAATAGGAGCTCTGTGTGATGCCACTAACACACTAGAAGTCCTATGGGTGCTTCTGCAAAGAAAATAGAGGAGCTCTGTGTGATGCCACTAACACACTAGAAGTCCTGTGGGTGCTTCTGAGAAGAAAATATAGGAGCTCTGTGTGATGCCACTAACACACTAGAAGTCCTATGGGTGCTTCTGCAAAAAAATATGCTCTGCAATGCCACTAACAAAGTCCTATGGGTGAGAAGAAAATAGAGCTCTGTGTGATGCCACTAACACACTAGAAGTCCTATGGGTGCTTCTGCAAAAAAAATAGAGGAGCTCTGTGTGATGCCACTAACACACTAGAAGTCCTATGGGTGCTTCTGCAAAGAAAATAGAGGAGCTCTGTGTGATGCCACTAACACACTAGAAGTCCTATGGGTGCTTCTGGGAAGAAAATATAGGAGCTCTGTGTGATGGGACTAACACACTTCAAGTCCTATAGGTGCTTCTGGGAAGAAAATATAGCTCTGTGTGTGTGATGGGACTAACACACTTCAAGTCCTATAGGGTGCTTCTGGGAAAAAATATAGCTCTGTGTGTGTGATGGGACTAACACACTTCAAGTCCTATAGGTGCTTCTGGGAAGAAAATATAGCTCTGTGTGTGTAATGGGACTAACACACTTCAAGTCCTATAGGTGCTTCTGGGAAGAAAATATAGCTCTGTGTGTGTGATGGGACTAACACACTTCAAGTCCTATAGGTGCTTCTGGGAAGAAAATATAGCTCTGTGTGTGTAATGGGACTAACACACTTCAAGTCCTATAGGTGCTTCTGGGAAGAAAATATAGCTCTGTGTGTGTAATGGGACTAACACACTTCAAGTCCTATAGGTGCTTCTGGGAAGAAAATATAGCTCTGTGTGTGTGATGGGACTAACACACTTCAAGTCCTATAGGTGCTTCTGGGAACAAAATATAGCTCTGTGTGTGTGATGGGACTAACACACTTCAAGTCCTATAGGTGCTTCTGGGAACAAAATATAGCTCTGTGTGTGTAATGGGACTAACACACTTCAAGTCCTATAGGTGCTTCTGGGAACAAAATATAGCTCTGTGTGTGTGATGGGACTAACACACTTCAAGTCCTATAGGTGCTTCTGGGAAGAAAAAATATAGCTCTGTGTGTGTAATGGGACTAACACACTTCAAGTCCTATAGGTGTGTTCTGGGAAAAAATATAGCTCTGTGTGTGTGATGGGACTAACACACTTCAAGTCCTATAGGTGCTTCTGGGAAGAAAAATATAGCTCTGTGTGTGTAATGGGACTAACACACTTCAAGTCCTATAGGTGCTTCTGGGAACAAAATATAGCTCTGTGTGTGTAATGGGACTAACACACTTCAAGTCCTATAGGTGCTTCTGGGAACAAAATATAGCTCTGTGTGTGTGATGGGACTAACACACTTCAAGTCCTATAGGTGCTTCTGGGAAGAAAATATAGCTCTGTGTGTGTAATGGGACTAACACACTTCAAGTCCTATAGGTGCTTCTGGGAAGAAAATATAGCTCTGTGTGTGTAATGGGACTAACACACTTCAAGTCCTATAGGTGCTTCTGGGAAGAAAATATAGCTCTGTGTGTGTAATGGGACTAACACACTTCAAGTCCTATAGGTGCTTCTGGGAAAAAAATATAGCTCTGTGTGTGTAATGGGACTAACACACTTCAAGTCCTATAGGTGCTTCTGGGAAGAAAATATAGCTCTGTGTGTGTAATGGGACTAACACACTTCAAGTCCTATAGGTGCTTCTGGGAACAAAATATAGCTCTGTGTGTGTAATGGGACTAACACACTTCAAGTCCTATAGGTGCTTCTGGGAACAAAATATAGCTCTGTGTGTGTAATGGGACTAACACACTTCAAGTCCTATAGGTGCTTCTGGGAACAAAATATAGCTCTGTGTGTGTAATGGGACTAACACACTTCAAGTCCTATAGGTGCTTCTGGGAACAAAATATAGCTCTGTGTGTGTGATGGGACTAACACACTTCAAGTCCTATAGGTGCTTCTGGGAAAAAATATAGCTCTGTGTGTGTAATGGGACTAACACACTTCAAGTCCTATAGGTGCTTCTGGGAACAAAAATATAGCTCTGTGTGTGTAATGGGACTAACACACTTCAAGTCCTATAGGTGCTTCTGGGAAGAAAATATAGCTCTGTGTGTGTGTAATGGGACTAACACACTTCAAGTCCTATAGGTGCTTCTGGGAAGAAAAATATAGCTCTGTGTGTGTGATGGGACTAACACACTTCAAGTCCTATAGGTGCTTCTGGGAAGAAAATATAGCTCTGTGTGTGTAATGGGACTAACACACTTCAAGTCCTATAGGTGCTTCTGGGAACAAAATATAGCTCTGTGTGTGTAATGGGACTAACACACTTCAAGTCCTATAGGTGCTTCTGGGAACAAAATATAGCTCTGTGTGTGTAATGGGACTAACACACTTCAAGTCCTATAGGTGCTTCTGGGAACAAAATATAGCTCTGTGTGTGTAATGGGACTAACACACTTCAAGTCCTATAGGTGCTTCTGGAACAAAATATAGCTCTGTGTGTGATGGGACTAACACACTTCAAGTCCTATAGGTGCTTCTGGAAGAAAATATAAGCTCTAGGTGTGCTTCTGTAACAAAATATGGGACTAACACACTTACAAGTCCTATAGGTGCTTCTGGAACAAAATATAGGAGCTCTGCCTGCCTGCCACTAACACACTACAAGTCCTATAGGTGCTTCTGGTAACAAAATATAGGAGCTCTGCCTGCCTGCCACTAACACACTACAAGTCCTATAGGTGCTTCTGGTAACAAAATATAGGAGCTCTGCCTGCCTGCCACTAACACACACACTACAAGTCCTATAGGTGCTTCTGGTAACAAAATATAGGAGCTCTGCCTGCCTGCCACGAACACACTACAAGTCCTATAGGTGCTTCTGGTAACAAAATATAGGAGCTCTGCCTGCCTGCCACGAGCACACTACAAGCCCCTCTTTGTCAATCAATCTTTGTAACTGAATCTATCTAACTCAATCTCTGCAAGTGAATCTCTCTATCTATCTAAATGCAGCAGAGTGTCACAGAAACAGCCTGCTCAATCTGCGCCGGAACAGCATGTGACCGGCGCAGACGGCGTGGCGGCGTTTTATAGGGGGGGGCGTGTACTACAGCCCCTGAGCTGTAATTGGCTACAGGCGTCCTGCCTGTAGCCAATTATGGCTCTTCGAGTTTCCGGGGCTGTGATTGGCCAAGCATGCGGGGTCACAGTGCATGCTTGGCCAATCATCAGCCAGCAATGCACTGCGTCGGCCGCGCCGGCCGCAATGCATTGCGGGGCCGCTCGCATCACACGAACGTGATGCGAGCGGCCAAAATAGTTCTGGGCTCGCCGAGCGAGCGAACGCCCGGTGCTCGATGCGAACGTGGGTTCGCATCGAGCACCGGGCCCATCCTTAGGTGCAGTTCAAAGTCTCTTTCGCTTCTGGTTATGAGCAATTTCAAGTGTCATCCCGGCACTTTTCTGAGATTTAAAACGGTAATTTTACCTGTCTGAGTTTTCTAGTTTGTACCAGCATATTTCAAGTTAGATCTGCAATATGAAATATGTACTGTATACTGTTTACCTGGAATATGGGGCATTGAACCTATACGATCATTTAAACACGTCCAGACCGCCGCACTGCCAATATACATTCTAAGTTCAAAGAGGAATATTGTTTGATATGGGCAGCAGCCTAGCTGCCATAACCCCCGTATCCTCTTTTTCGGCCGCGGTCCGTTCCGATAATAGTGGTCGGTGGAGGCGATCGTGATGTTGATCACTTTTTATCGTTGCGGGAGGGGGGGATCCCCTCCCGCCATGCGCTCTGGTGCCCTCTGCCCTCTGCAGCAGTGGAGGCGATTGGATGTTGTTCCATGCTGGGTATGGAGACGAGTGAGGGAAGATGGCCTACCCATACCATTGCACGGCGGAAGCAACAGTCAAAACGTCAAAGAGCCCATAGCTCTTAAAGGGACATCTTTTTTTTAATTGCAATTTAGTGTAAATATTAGAGCTCAGGTCTTTTTGACCCCAGATCTCATATTTAAGAGTCCTGTCATGCTTTTTTTTCTATTACAAGGGATGTTTACATTCCTTGTAATAGGATAAGAAAAAGTGACACATTTTTTCTTTTTTAAAAAGAACAGTGTAAATATAAAAAATAAAAGGTAAAATAAATGAGAAATTTTTTTTTTTTTTTTAAACGCGCCCCGTCCTGCCAAGCTCACGTGTAGAAGGGAACGCATACATGCACCCGCATATGAAAACGGTATTCAACCTACACATGGAGGTATCGCCTCTATAACTCAAAACATCCTGTAGAATTTTTTTAAACGTCACCTATGGATATTTTTAAGGGTAAAAGTTTTTGTACTCATTCCACGAGTGGGCGCAATTTTTTTGAAGCGTGAACATGTTGGGTCTCCATTTACTCGCGTAACATTATCTTTCACAATATAAAAAAAAAAGTGGGGCTAACTTTACTTTGTCAATTTTTTATTCAAAAAAGTGTATTTTTTCCCAAAAAAGTGCACTTGTAAGACCGCTCACCTGCGCAAATACAGTGTGACAGAAAGTATTGCAACGACCGTCATTTTATTGTCTAGAGGTTTAGAAAAAAAATGTATAATGTTTTGGGTTTCTAAGTAATTTTCTAGCAAAAAAAAAAATGTTTTTAACTTGTAAACAACAGATCTCAAAAAGAGGCTCGGTCCTTAAGTGGTTAAACCAAACCATTTTTTGAGGGTGCTGTGTAAGCAAGACTAAATGTACAGTAAGATACCACAGTAGTTAGAATGGAATCACATAACTTAACCTTGGCCTTGTAATTATTATGTCAAGCTGAGTGATTTGACCCTAGGTTCTGCCTGCAGCTAATGTCTGCATGGGGTAGCATGCTCTTCCTTTGTATTCTCAAAGTGGTCATGCAAAATATATATTATTGTAGACACCTGCATCTTTCAAAGTAGATAAAAACTTTCTCGTACGGATCCCTGACCAGACCCCTGAAGCCTGCAGCACACGTGTC
>JAQSEC010001944.1:0-10348 GCA_028564925.1 Lithobates sylvaticus
GAGGTACAGCCCCAGGAGGAAGTCAGCACAGCACAGGGATGGTGGGAGCCCCTCATAATGAGCACAGCAGGAGTACAGCCCCAGGAGGAAGTCAGTACAGCACAGGGATGATGGGAGCCCCTCATAATGAGCACAGCAGGGTACAGCCCCAGGAGGAAGTCAGCACAGCACAGGGATGGTGGGAGCCCCTCATAATGAGCATAATGAGTCGACAACTGCCATATTGAGAAAGGAATTTTTTGCTTTTTTAATTCATCATAACAAACGTTCGTAATTGTTACAAAAGTTAACAAAACGAAAATTAGTATTTAGTACAAAATCAAAATTGAATTTCGGACACGAATTCCGAAATACCAATTAACGGCTAATAAGAAACGGAATGGAACGAAACTAAACAAATTTATTGACGACGCACATGTCTACTTTCTAGCACTGCTTTTGAACCTATCTTTGTGATTTGTTAAACTTCAATAAACAAATTTGACAAGAAAAAAAAAAATACAAGGCCTGCTTCCTTCTTTTAATAAGGAATGCTAGGTGAAAAAAAAAAAACATTACAAGAAAAGAACAGAAAATACATACCCTGTGACTTCTGAGGCCTTGCCAAGGTTAGAGTGATATCACTGTTCCTTCTGCCAAATCCTGAATAACAAAGTAGTCCAAACCTTGCAAGAAATTCCAATGCTGGAGTGACTTCTTAGTCAGATTTGAGCTCCTTGGCATTCCCAGGATTCCAGGAGAATGTCCAGTGATGCCGTTCTTGTCTACAAGAAGTCAATAGATGCTGTGATGTAAAGGCTAGAAATTATTTTTATATTTTTCTTTTTTTGTGCATTTAGCATTTCTTTTAAAAGGTGGGATGCAAAAGAATGGAGGGTCCACTTTAAGCCATCATATCTTTCCACCTGTAGTTAGTAAAAGGTTAGAACAATGTTATTGTTTTCTTTAAAGGATTACTAAACCAGAGACCAAAATTCTAAAAATATACTTCAGCTTAAACTTCTTAGATGTGGTGGCTGCATTAGTTTTCTATTTTCCAAACCAATAACATTTTAAGTAAATACAGAAAATGCCTATTGATCCTGCCAGAAATGTGGTGTCCTTGTCACTTCCTGTGAGCTGCACAGAAGAATATCTTCCTTCCCAGCTATCTTTTGCAAATTACCAATTGCCCTGCCCCTGTGTAATGGAGATGAAGAAACACGGACATGTTTGGTGTCCATATCAGAAGAGCAGCCTAGGGTGACAACCATGACTTACTCCATAGATACACTGCAGAAGTGATGTAGCCACCCAAAGACAGGAAGTGTGTTAATTCTAGAACCACTGGTTGAAATGAAAGCTTAAGATGCTTGAAAAAGAAAAGGAATGTAGCCACCACACCAAGGACTAGTGATCTGGAAAATATAGAATTTTGGGTTTTGAGTTTCAACCCACGTTGATATTCCCCACCATGCATGGTCCCATGCGTGGTTGCCTGGTTATATTATTATTATTTTCATTTTGAGAGAAGCTGTCCCAATCCCCTTAGAAGGGTAGGTCTTTTAACAAATAACATCTGCTATATGATAAAAACAAAAATCCAACTTATCCTTTTATTACTGTTACACTTTCAGTTGGGATTTTGAAAACAAAAAGAGTTCTCGTCAAAAGGTTTGATCGTGATGGAAAAAAAAAAAAGGGGATGGAACAGCAATTTGTTCCAAGGAGCATAATGGGACAGGGAAAATGGATGTGCAGCTGTTATTTAGCACATGAAATATGTTTGAGTGCTGATAGGATCCTTATCTTAAAGCAGAAGGCAGCAGAATTAAAGCCTTTGCTGGACCAAGGAAAGTCTCCACACTGACAGGAGCAACAGGAGAGATGTTATCAGTTGTGTCTGGGGATGGTTCAGTTAACAGACCCCACTCTTTCTATTTAACCACAGCTCACCAAGAGCAAGACAAACAAAGCATTGTATATGACACCATAGCACACAAAATGAGATTTTACTTTTATCTGGGTGTTTTGTTAATGTACAAGTTGTTTGCATTGATATGTCTGACTTTATGGGAAGTGTGAAATCGCATCTGTGTTTGCACAATACAGATCTATGGCTCTTTTGTGTCAGCTGCAAGGCAACTGCCATGTTTGTGTCAAAACCTCAAATTACTCCAAAGTGGTTTAATATGTAGGAATGGTGAATGTGTTCCTCCTTTTTTAGGACATGTACACATTCATTTGGAAGTGCTTTTACTCATGGGCTCATTCCCCATTGCACATCAGTGAATGCACCACAACCGCATTTAAAATATACCGTGAACATACAAATAAATGGAAAGAAACCCATTAAAAAATATTGGTGTTGTTAAAGATGAACTCTAGGCAGATATAAAGGCACATGTTAATACAGCGCTGTAATCATTAAAGAAGAATTCCAGGTATAGATATTTTAAACATAGCTACATCGGTCCGGCTTGGGCCAATGTAACTACATACAGTACAGTGTATAGAGGAAAATCTCCCTTTAGCCGCACATTAAGACGACCCTATATGTATGTAAAAAAAAAACGTCATGCTTGTGATCTCCATCCCCATGATTAACATGTTGGAGGCGTGGCCTGGTTGGATCCCAGGCTGAGGTTGCTATACATTCAAGTTGTATGGGATTGTCTTGATGTGCAGCTAAAGGAGGAAGCCTAGGAGAGCTCCCTCCCAAGCCAACACTCACAGCAGTGGACAACGACGACTTGCACCTAAAGCCTGAGCAGCTCACATACCGGGTTTCTTTGGGTCACATACAGTATTTGACATACCTAGCCGATGCCCCTGGAAGCTGGATACCACTGAACTAGACACTGCTACTCTTTTGATCTCCACTTGCTTGCGGGTCCCATGCTGAGCGGCTACCCTGCTACATTCCGAACAGAGGGGGTAGGCCCCTCAGCATATTATGAATGAATATAAAGCATTCTCTGGTTGGACAAGGTGGAGTTGTGGGCAGTGACATCACACTCTCCACCTCTTTCAATCAGAGAATTCTTTGAATTCATTCAGAAAATGTAAAGCATTCTCTGAATGACACCAATTCTGAGCAGCTGGCCTCCTTTATTCACACTGTAGAAGCTCAGCACGGGACCTGGAAATAAGTGGAGATAACTGGAGTAGTGGTGTTTACTTCAGTGATTTACAGCTTCCAGGGGGATCAGCCAGGTATTTCATATACATAGTTACATTGGTCCAAGCTGGACCAATGTAATTATGTAAAAATATACAATGCTTGCAATTTATCTTATAAGGAACCTGAATCTTGAATTTTTTTTTAAATGTGAGGATTGTACTTGAATTCTGCTCAGCAATAGCCTCTTTTAGTCTGCTGTACAGCATAGCTCACACATGGGGAGGAAGGATCAACACAAGGAGCCAATCAGGTATGGTGCAGTGCAAGCAGCATGCCAAAAGGATGAAAAAGCACAGTGCAAGAGGGCTTAATAAGCTCATCGGTTTGCTGCTTTACATTTCACCCACCAATCACAGGCTGGGGGTGGGGAGAGGACCTGTAAGTATAAGTGAATCTGCAACTGAGTTCTTTAGCATAAGGTCCCCTCCCCTGTTAGACAGGTATGTGCTGTTTGGCAAAACTGTGTATATTTTAGGAGAGTGTGGACAGGAATACAAATCGTTTTGCATGTGAAACTTCTTTCCCATATGTATTTCATCTGTGTAATCTAGCAGTTCAGCTTTAATAAAACTATGAATTATCCTCATATTTGTTCCTCAAGCCACCCGAACAGAATCCACTACCATAATAGATATTGCATATCCTCCACTGGCTGTTCTTCAAAGAATAATATGAAGTCATCTGACCAACATCCCAGACCTACCTCTCATGGGGAGGTATAAAGCAGAAACAGAAGAAAAAGGCAAGTTTAGAGAACATGTTAATTAATTTACATTTCAATATTAAGTCGCATTATATTTATTCAAAATGTTATATACAAACACTAAATGTTCCCACTTTCCACAAATGCATGCCACCAAAAGTGTGTCTGCATGTACATTACATATCCAGCAGTTTTTGGGTAAAGAAAAATAAATAATCTGTAAGTATTTGCAGCATCTCCTTAATTTTAAGTAAGGATACACTAAAGGGTACACATGAGCGGAATTTCCGTCTGAAAAATCTTGGATGTTTTTTCCAACGGAATTCCGCTCAAGCTTGGCTTGCATAAACACGGTCACACTAAAGTTCACTGAACTTTCGACCGTCAAGAACACGGTGACGTACAACACTATGGCAAGCCAAGAAAATTAAGTTCAATGCTTCCGAGCATGCGTTGAATTGCTTCCGAGCATGCATAGGAATTTTGCACATCAGAATTGGTACAGATGATCAGAATTTCCGATCTGAACTTTTTCCGACCGAAAAATTGAGAACATGCATTCAGTCTTTTGCTGGCTGGAATTCTGCCAGCAAAAGTCCGATAGAGCATACACATGGTCGCATTTTAGGACCAAAAGCTCTCATCAGACTTTTGCTGTCGGAATTTCTGCTCGTGTGTATGGGGCATTAGCGGCCATACACCAGTATAACTTGTTTGAATGTGTCAGTTTTCTGGACGTTAGTTCGATGTTCTGACAGTTGGTGGGTTCAAATCAATGTTCATTTTCGAACAAAGTGTTGGGAAAATTTGAAGGAGCAGGAAGGAAGATTTTTCTCAAACAAACAAAATTCGAATTGTGAATGTGGTTTTTGTTCAGACAATATTGTGCACAGTGTAATGCACATGTACTAGGCATAAAAGAAACCTGTTTAACCGCTTGCCACCCACCCACCGTCAAATGACGAAGGGACGGTGCGGTTCTCGTTCTGGGACGATGACATATGATGTCTTCCCAGAAAGGCTGCTCTCACGCTCCCTCGGGGGCACGCAGCATGATGATCGCAGCTGCCCCGTGTTTACAGCGTGCCCCCGATCTCTGTAAATAGCCGCAGCTCTTTAACCAAGTGATCGGCTGTGTCCAATCACAGCCGGTCACATGTAAACACGGAAATGCCGGTAATTGTCTCTCTCTCACCTCACAGTGTAGGCAAGTGGTTAATATGTTTGGGATACCATTAAAATAACAGGTATGGACAAAAAATTTAAGGGTTTTGGAATGAAATTATTTGACCCAATGATTGCAAGAAAAAATGTGAAAGATTTTTCTGAATTTCTGTATGAATGTTTGAACGAAAGTCTACAGGTATAATGTCAGATTTAAAGTGTCTTTCCACTTTTGCAGCCAAATTGGGATAACACCTACTTTATATTTGTTACATGTCCCCATTAACATAGCATAGCATACCTAAAAATATTAAAACATTACTGGTTACCTTTAAGTGATTTTTACTTGCTTAAATATCCTGAAGGTAGCCATATAATAATAATTTTATTTCATTCTCCTTCGCTGTCAGAATACACTGACCAGAACTGCAGATTGACTTCACTCGAACAGAAACGGCCATAGATAGAATAAAATTTGGATGGTCCAATAAAAATTTGCATAGTCCATGCTAAACCGCCCAAATTTCGATCCATCTATGGCCAGCCCAAGGAACGACCTCTTTGCATTGCATGCTAATGAGATAAAGCTCACTCTGTGTGGGGACAAATACTATTCAGAAATTCTTAAAATGAGCCATACCACCTTCTCCTTTGAAACACTATAAGTTAGGAAATATTTTTGTAAAAAAATGTTTAGGTATGCTGTGTGAATGAGAACACATAACAAACATTTAGTGGGATTTTCTCAAATTTGACTTCAAATATGGAAATGCATTTGAAGTCACCTGTCTGCATGTTTCCTGTCGTCCACTAATTGCAGCTTTGGCATTACTTAAAGCACAGTTCTACCCAAAAATGGAACTTCTGCTTTAAGTGACGGTGACCCCCTGACATGCCACATTTCGCAAGTCATTTTTTTTTTGGGGGGGATACCTTCTTTTTAGGGGCATACAGCTCCCACTTCCTCCCAGGGCTCTGCGGCACTGGAAGGAAGTTCACCTCTCCCCCCTCCATCCCTGCAATCTTCTGGGACACGTCCACAGGTCCCAGAAGATTGCACAGCCATTAACAGCACGCAGCGCAATTGCATAATGTGCTAGTATGAATTGCATACTAGCACATTATGAGCCCTTTCACACTGAGCAACGCCAGGCATTAGCAGTAAAGCACCGCTCATTCTAGCTGCGCTTTTCGGACTGCTAGCGGGGCGCTTTTAACCCCCGCTAGCGGCCAAAGAAAGGGTTAAATGCACCAGAACAGCCCGCTGCCGAATCGCTTTTCAGGTGCTATGGCAGCTCTTCCCATTTATTTCAATAGACAGGGGCTGTGGAGGAGCAATGTATACACCGTTCCTCCACCTCCCAAAAGATGCTGCTTGCAGAATTTTTTCTAACGTCCTGCAAGCGCACCGCCCCAGTGTGAAAGCTGGGACTGCAAGGGAGGCGTTTTTCAGGTGCTTTACAGGTGCTATTTTTAGCCCAAAAGCGCCTGAAAAACGCCCCAGTGTGAAAGGGGTCTAAGAAATACCTACCTTAGATTGAAGCCCTCGCGCTGTCACTGCTGAGAGGGCTGACATCGTCCTTCTTAGGCCCCTTTCACACCGGGGCGTTTTTCATGCGGTGCAGCGCTAAAAATAGCGCCTAAACCGCGGCAATACCGCCGCAAAGTGCCGCTACGGCGGCGCTCTGCGGGGGGTGTTTAACCCTTTTTCAGCCGCTCGCGGGGGGTAAAACCGCACCGCGAGCGGCCGAATACCGCGGTTAAAATGACGGTAAAGCAGCGCTAAATATAGCGCTGCTTTACCGTCACCGCGGCTCCCCGCCCCAGTGTGAAAGGGGCCTTACGGGTTTGCGTGTGAATGACATCACTCCTGCGTGGGAGCACTCCGGCACAAAGCTCGAAGGTATGCCGGACCTTCAGTGCGCATGCGCCGATGATGTCACCGGCTGCATCCAGGGTGAATATCTCCTAAACGGTGCACATTTAGGAGATATTCATTTTACCTACAGATAAGCCTTATTATAGGCTTACCTATAGGTAAAAATCACAAAGCGGGCTTTACTACCGCTTTAAGTAGCAGCATAACGTTTTTAACTTAGATGGTTAAATTATATAATAGCATAAACAGCAGAGCAAGTTAAAAAAATGAATGATGTGCCCCTTCTACTTTTTCTTTATATAGCATTTTCTATGAATTCTTACATAGTAAAAGTGAATCCAAAATAAGGATAAATTGCCCCCTTTAACTCTGTATCAGGCCTCAAAAGAGGAATGTGGTCAGAAAAAGAGGATCCAAAGAAGAAATTGTGTGTTTGAAAAAAGGATAATCACAATTGAATTTTACTGTATCTTAATTCAGTTTATAGTATATAAATATAACTTGCACAATTTCCTAGTACAGACCTTGCTGACAGACAGAAATTTGTCTCATGGCCATGGCAGGCTTCTAGCTGATTCGTTAAGGATCCACATTTACTGAAATATCCTGTCCCATGCAAAAGATTATTCAGAGTCCCGAGAGTTTTTATTCAATCTGATCCTTCTTTCTATTCAGGATCTGTGGCCTTGCAGATAATGCAGGGCTGTGTCTCTCCATTAAAGGAATCCTTAAATATATACTCCAGCAAGCCATAAATCAGGGTTCTTATCAGAAACATTAATCATATCTTTAATAAGGGAAGCACTTCTATTTAATTGAACGCTGCGCTGAAATTAAATGCGAGAGACAGAGCCAGAATAGATAGGAGAGTGTTCCCTGTTCAGTCTTTAATGAATTCTAGTGACCCCCTTTTTACTGAAAGAAAGAGGAATGGCTTTTGCTTTGTCCATAAAACAATTAACAGTGCTGGGACAGAGCAGAGACTACATGTCATGTGCCTATGGGGAGGACGTTGGACATGTTGCTTGAAGTGTGCACAATTGATTTCCTTTTCTTTTTTTTTTTTAGTTGAAAGAGAACTTTCTGAACTCAACTTTGCCATTAAAGCTGAAGCAGGGCAAGGTGTAAGTGCTGAGCCTACACACTGGTCAAAAGTGAACTTTTACCATTTTAAAACATTCCCTATCTGCTCACGGATCTAACATTTATCTTGGCATTAGGGTGTAGTGATGCCAAGGTACCACCTGGGCACTTTTATTTACTAGTACAGTGCAGCTAGGGGAAGAGCCAAGTATACTGCAGACTTGGGTCTATTAGAACAGCTCATATTCTTCTGACCAACTTTGCCAATAAAAATTGAGGGGGAGTGTTTTTCATATTTAAAATAAAAATTACCTGCAGCAATTTGTAGACCAAAAAGCGTGGTCTTAATGGTGTTGTTTATATTGACTTACCTTTGTACTTATATTCTCTCTCCAGTAGTTATTTCAAATCAAAACTCAGGAACTGAATGAATATATGTTTGCTGCACCCTTGTCTCCCACGTCCATTCAGCCCTACATGCTAGGTTCAGGAAATAAATGAGAAGCCCTGCAAATTGACCATCTAGTCGGGAATATTGATTTTCTTCAGGTCCCTAACAGCCCCATGTATTCTCTCAAAACCCACCAATTACCCCAACCTACCTAATCCCATATTCCCTACCTTCCACTCTCCCCCGTCTTCCTCCATTCCCAGTTTGATTGGCTGCTGAAAGGGAAGGTCTCGTGGACCACCAACTCACGTGGCTGGCAAGTGAAAAAATCTGTCAGTGAAGAAGATGAGGTGTTAGATACCCAGACATTGCTTGTTGAGGTTAAGTAGGCATCCTCAGACTCCAGGTACAGAAACGGAGGCCAGAAAACCAGAATGGAGGAGAAAGAAATAGCTCCTGACCACTAACTGATGCCACTGTGGAGAGGATGACTGTGTCCTACACTGCTTTACCCTATTGATTCATCTATTGTAGGACTTCACTACAGTACCACTCCCTCCATTACACACCTACTGCCTGCTACTGGCCATCTACTGCACCTCTCTACATTCCTACTGCCTTGCCCTTCACCACCTCCCTGCTGCCACACTTCCATCCCCTTCTACTCCTACGATTACATTATACACTGCTGCTATTGCCCTTATTACTTCAGTAATGCTGAACCACTCCTTTATCCTCCCCAACGCTTTTCTCCTGGCTGTACTGCCAGCTACCCATACCCTTCTATATCCCTAATGCTTTTCTTCTTTTCCTCTACTACTTTTCTACTGTATCCCCACTGCTCCCCTATTGATTGCACTGCCAGGTACCTACCGCTACTAGTGCTCTAATGCCCATTGACATAGTGCAAATCCCTTCTACTACCCCTCTATGACCTACTTGTGCATTTTTACCAGAAATACTGCCAGGCACCTGCCTCTTCTCTACTCCTTTCACCTATGCATTTTTGGTGCGTTTTGCCGAAATGCACTACAGTTCATGTAACATCGTTTCCTATGGGACACATTCACATCTATACTTTTTTCATTTTTTTTAAATGCAAGACAGTACTTTTTTTTGTTTGCTTTTTGGATCAATAGACGTCAATGGAGAAGCTGCAGAAAAGCATGTAGTGCATTTTTGCCGCAATTTTACCACGATTTTGCCACAATTTGCATGTCACACTGTTTAATCTGCCCAACAACAACTTGGCCAAAATGAAGCATACAAAAAAGGCAAAACACAAATCGCAGTAAAATTGCGTGTGCAAAAAATGCAAAACGCACAGCAAAAAGCACAGCAGAAATTACCAAAAGCAAACTGCATAGGTGTGAACCAAGCTTCATAATCCTCCACGGCCCCTTTACTGCTCTACTACTACCCCTGTACCATCTCCTCATCCACCCTCTATTTTTCAGGAATTACAACAATTAGAAAGAAGTAGAAGTTCAGCTGGTGTTGAAACCACCTTATTGCAATGTACATTCAAACGTGCATGATATTATAAAAAAGCTTGATATCATGTAGACATATTTCTTTTAACCTCTTAGAGCCGGTGCCTCCCGGCCCTTTATGAGGTTTATGACGCCGGGAGGCTGTCCCGGCAGTCACGTGACCCGAAAACTCCCAATCACAAGGCCTGTTTAGGATCCTTCATTAGGCGACAGTAACTGTGCCGGGAGCACTCAGTGCGCAGCGCATGCATTGTTAGTACAGGTGTTTGGGCAGCAATTCACACAAATCTAAGGACCGGGCGCCGAAAGGCTGAATATTTGCATATGGCTGGAGCAAAGGGATTAATGAGTAACTCTGTTGTTGAGGAAAAAAAAAAAAAACATTCCCTTTTGGGCGACCTATGCCCATTTGCAAAGTGAATCTAATGGGAGTGATTTTATAATTCACACTGCTGCACTTGTAGGGTTATAA
>JAQSEC010000053.1:0-14874 GCA_028564925.1 Lithobates sylvaticus
CATTTACATCTCTCGTTATATTTACATCATTGTGGATTCTTGTTGCGTACTGCTTTTACTCCGTGAAACCTATCGTATTCTATATTTTTTTAATTGTATTCCCTTTTAAATATTTATTACTCTTTTGTAATGTGTGGAGTTTTCTTCCCCCCCCCCCCTATTTCTTTTCCCTCCTAAATCCCTCCCACTCCCACCCTCCCTATTTCCTGATACCTCTCGTCCTTTTTTCTCTCGGAAGCCGTTTTTCTGTTTCCTTCCGTTTTATATAATCGTTTCGACATATTCCCATGTCTGTTTAAATATCTGCCATCTTTTCCATTTTTGCGGATCATCTTCTTCTCCTTCTCCATTATATCTTAGTTTTTCGAAATGATATATTTCTTCCACTCTTAGAGCCCATTCTCTTTTAGTTGGTGCTTCTTCTTGTTGCCATTTTTTCGGTATAAGACCCTTGGCTGCGTTTAACATCTGGGGAATCAATGTATTTGTATAATGTTTTATTGGGTCGTCTGTCCCATGGAATAGGCATATCCATGGATCTTCCTTTATGGTTACGTCAGTAATTATTTTTATGAGGCTTAAAATCTCTCTCCAAAATTTTTTTATTTTTGTGCACTCCCACCAAATGTGGGCCATATTGCCCGGCTTATTATATCCCCTCCAGCAGTTCTGAGAGTTATCTAGGTGGAATTTGTTAAGTTTGTCCGGTGTCATATACCATCTGGAGAGGCATTTATTCATCTCCGCCATCAAGGTGTCAATAGCTGATATATGGGTTAATTTCAGTATTTTTTTGACTTTGTGCTTATAATCATGTGCGCCCAACTCCGTGCCCCATTTTAAAAAGAAAGGCGGTATCTCCAGTTTCTCCTCTGCAAGAATAGCTCTATACAGCCGGGATATTGTTTTCTTTTTTTCCCTCCCTGTATCAGCGCAGATTTTTTCCAATGCTGTATAGTTTTCTTTTGTTCTTAACGGTTGGGGGAGGCTCCTTACAAAATGGGCCAACTGTAAATATCGCCACTCATTTATTCTTATTTGTGTTAGATTGTGCTGTAGTTCTACAAGTGTTTTTATTCTTCCTTTGTCTATTATATCTTTTAACTGTGTGTTTTCCCATAACCATTGCCCCCCTGCGTGCCTTTCTCCTGGTGGGAAATACTCATTATCACTTAAAATCATTAACAGTGAATTATACTTCCACTTATATTGTTTGTGTAATAAATCCCATATTTTTAGTACATTTTTAGTTATTTTTTGTGTATTCGTGCCCAAACCTCTTAAATGTGGAGGAATCCAAATTACCTTTTTTAAACTTTTTTCACTTATGATACTCTCCATTTCCACCCAGTGTTTATCTTCTGTTTCCCATGTCCACTCTATTGCCCGTGACACCGTGACCGCGTAGTAATATTTTTTTAGATCTGGGATCCCCATTCCTCCTTGATCTTTATTCTGCCTCAAAATATTACGGGAGATCCTGGGTTTTTTGTTTTTCCAGATGAACCTGCTTATTATAGAATTTAAGGTTTGAAAGTAATAATCTGGAAGAGGAATTGGTAGCATTGAAAATTTATATGTGACTTTGGGTAAAAGCACCATTTTAACTGTGATTATTCGGCCAAACCATGATAAGGGTCTTAAAGATAATTTTTTGGTCTCGTTTTTGATTTCGTCTAAGAGTGGGATGTAGTTCTCGCTGAATAATTGTTCTACTGAGTTTGCCAGTTTGATCCCCAGGTAGTTTAGACCTTTCTTCTTCCAAGGGAATGGGTATTCTTTTTGTAGCTCATATGTCTCGTTTGGTTCCATATTTATGTTCAAAATTTCAGATTTCTTTAAATTTATTTTGAAGTTTGCTATTTCACCATATTGTTTTAACGTTTCAATCAGTCGTGGCATTGTGTAGTTTGGTTCAGAGACATAGAACAGCAGATCGTCAGCGAAGGCTGCGACTTTATGCTCAACTTCGCCTATTTTTATTCCTCTAATGTCCTTATTTGCTCTGATTGTTGCTAGTAATGGTTCCAACGAGAGCACAAAAAGGAGTGGGAACAGGGGGCACCCCTGTCTCATCCCATTTCTCATTGTAAAAGGAGTTGAATGATCACCATTGATTTTTATTGTTGCCGTCGGTGCTTCATATAATACCCTAATTCTTTGTATCATCCTGTCACCTAGGCCCATGTACTTGAGTGTCTCTATCATGAGCTCCCAGTCTACTCTGTCAAATGCTTTTTCAGCGTTGATTGACAGAAATAGACCTGGGGGCCCATGGGCTTTCATTTTTTGCAACAGGAGAAGTGATCTTACTCCATTATCGCGCCCCTCTCTCCCTGAAACAAAACCTACCTGATCTTTATGGACCAATTCCCTAATTTTATCTCTTAGCCTGTTGGCCAGAACTTTTGCATAAAGTTTTGTGTCGCAATTCAGGAGTGAAATTGGTCTATAGCTTGGACATACATTTTCATCTTTATCTTCTTTTAAAATTACAGTTATTTGTGCTCTCTGTGCTTCGGAACTTAACCCATAATCTACACCGAGTCCGTTCATATAATTACAAAGCCGGGGTATCAAGATTTTCTCAAATTTCTTCAAATATTTCATGGGAAATCCATCCGGACCTGGGCTTTTTCCTGTTGCTGTTTGTAGGATGGCTTTTTTTATTTCCTGCTCTGTGATTGGACTTTCCATGTCTTCGCTATCATTTGAGTTTAATTGGGATATTCCTGACTTGTCTAGGAACTGTTTGATCGTAGTTGTATTTCCTCTTCCTACTTTACCTTTCTTAACATCGTAAAGTGTACTATAGTAATCTCGAAAAACTTCTGCTTTTGTTTTATAAACTAATTCTCCTTGTTTGTTTCGAAATTTTTTCGATGTAGTTTCTCGACTTTTCCTTCCTTAGGGTCTTTGCTAGGTGTTTCCCAATTTTGTTGCCACTCAGGTATTTTTCTTTCATAAGTCTATTAAAACTCTTTTTGTATCCTGTGTTAATAGGTCTTTTAGTTCTTCTCTTTTAGATACTAGTTGATGGTAGATTTCTTGGAGTCTCCCTTCAGGTCTTTTATGCAACTGTTCCAATTCATATATTTCTGCTGTTAAGCAGAAAAAAAAAGGGGGGGGGAGAGACAAAGGAGGACAAAAGAGGGTCCAACATTTAAAGGGACTAGATTAGCCCTTCCCTTTGTGACCATTCTGGGATTTCAATCTCTTGTAAGTCCAATTTCTTGCAAAATTCTGGCAGCTCCTCTGGGAATCTGAGTTTCGCCGATTTACCCTCTCTGTAGCATATTAGACCCGCCGGGAATCCCCAGGTGTATTTGACGTCTGCTGCTCTCATTTGGTATAACAATGGTCTAAGTAAACGTCTCCTGGCCGGCGTCTCCCGCGCCAGGTCTAAGTAAATTTGTAATACTGTCCCATTGATTTTCAATGGGGGTTTTCCTCTGAGGTTGCTCCATATTGCCGCCTTGTCTTCGTAGTTCTGGAATTTTACCAGGATATCTCTAGGGCTTTCTGTTGGAATATGTTGGGGTTTCCTTACTCTGTGTATCCTATCTATTTTCAGCTCTCTTTCGGGACCCTTGTTCCATACTGGGGTAAAAATCTCCTTTATAGATTTCCTGAGATCTTCGCCATTTACTTCTGTGAGTGCGCGTATTCTCAAGTTCTGTCTTCTGTTTTGATTTTCGTATTCCTCTAATTTATGCTTCAATCTTCTTTGATTCAGCTTTGTCTCTCTGAGTTGTTCTTGTATCCTGGTCATCTCCTGAGTGTGATTATCTGTTTTATTCTCAATTTCCTCTATACGGTTTAATAAATGGCTTAAATCTGATCGAAGTGCTGAGATATCTTTTTTGATTGAATTTTCCATTCTGATTAACATCTCCGAGATTTCTGTTTTAGTTGGCATCTGAGGGTTCATAGCTTGCTCCTGCGGGGTGCTTCTGTCCATCTCCGATTCCAGGGTTATTTCTCCCGGCACTTCGACCGTTTCTTCTTTTCTTTTAGTTGTATCCTTCTTCTTGGCTTGTTTACTCATTTGCTGTTTTTCTACGCCTGGGCTTTTAGGGCTCAGACCTTTTACCATATAGTGCTTGATTGTAGTCGTATTTGCTTGATTTAGGGGGTTCGCCTCCTTTAGCAGACTTGCCTTTCGTGCTCATTTCACTTCTTTTAAGGAAATTTTTTTTTTTCCCCAAGGGTGCCCCCTTTACCATATTTCAAATGAGAAAAAGAGGAAATAAAAATAAAAGAAAGAGAGAGATTCTGACCAAGCGAGGAACCATGGATTAGAGCCTTTTTGGGCCTTACCCCACTTCTCTTGGGATTTGAGCTAGAGGATTTATACGTTGCTTTTCATATTTTTAAGAAATATTTTCTGTGTGTTTCTGGGAGATTTCTTAGGGTATAGATATTAGGAATTATGGGTCCTCTCTTCCTCCCCCTCCCAAAAAATAAAAAAATAAAAAAAGAAAAACCAGAGAAGGATAGGGGGAAAAACAAGAGGAAAAAAAAAAAGAAAAAAAAAATCGCTGTCGATTAAGTAAATGGGAAAATGGGAAGGGAGAGTATCCAGAGAAAGGAAAATTCGGGGGGATAGCTAGAACGGTATAGCAAAGGGGATACTTCTTTAACTCGGCCAACCCTGCCCACCTATTGTGACGGCGTCGGTATTTAAAGTATTGGTTAAGGTATTTGGTTATTTGTCTCCCCACAGGATGTCTCGTTTAGATATCTTGCTTTGGATTTTAGTGCTTATACCTTAAATTATCCATTAACATTTGCTCCCTACTTAAAAAAGTTCACCAATTATAACCATTGTGGCCATAGAATAATCGTTAATTTCGATACCGTTATATCATTGGGTATATGTCCATTTTCAAGTTTTGTCGTTTCCCTCCTTCTCTCTCCCCCCCTTCCCCCCTCTCCCTCCCCCCGCAGTCTCTGTTTCAACAACAATTGTTTTACCATAGACAGTCCCGGTGATATACAAGTTTTATATTTCTTTTCTCATGGTGTCCGTTTACTTTTCTCAATGGGTTCCACTTATGCACATCTTATACGTGTCTGTTGTTAATCTCATAGGTTAAGAAAAAGCATTTCCACTCACCCCATGCGTTGGAGTCCTCTGTGATATCGTCAGGCAGTGAGCGTGTTACTCCCCTCTATGGGGGACTTACCCTTGTTGAGAGCTGGCCGGACCTAACAGGTGTTCTCTATGGTAGTCTTTCCATCGTTGTGTTGTTCTATCTGTCGACGGCATATGCCATCCAGGGAAACCCAGAGAGGAAGCGTGGGAGAGGAGAGGAGATGGGGCGAGGCGGGGAAGGGTGAAAGAATGGCCGCCACGGACCGGCGGCGTCTCCCGTTGTTCTTAGCGCGTCGCTGTCTTCAATGAAGCGGTATTGCAGGGGACGCCAGCTGGCCGGTGCAGTGCCTGCCTCGTACTGAGGGAATCATCTACGAGGGACGTGCAGTCTCTCACTCTGCACGCTCTCTCTCAGCTCGGCTCTGGTCATCGGATGTTTCGTGGGTCAGGCCACTCCCTCCACGAGTTGAATCACGTCCTCACGTCTTCCCGTCCATCCCGTTCTGACACAGTCTCCTTAAATTAATGTCAGTTGCTCTATGGGCCATAAAGCCGGTTTGGTCAGTCTCAATGATGGTTGGTAATAAGGGCTGTAATCTCATGGTGAGCAATTTAGTGAGGATTTTAAAATCTGTGTTGAAGAGAGCAATTGGCCTATATGAGGCACATGAAGTAGGGTCTTTTTGAGCTTTGTAGATTAGTATAACATGGGCATGACTCATGGAGGCCGGGGGGGCATTAACCAGACACTGGGAGTATAACTGGGCCAATTTAGGAGCAAGCAGATCCCCATGGGTCTTATACAATTCCATGGGGAGGTCATCTAGGCCCGGGGATTTCCCAACAGGGAAGGTCCTGATCATCACCAAAATCTCCTTTGGGGTAATCAGTCTCACCAAGGCCTCTCTTCCTTCATCTGGAAGCCAACTGAGTGCCAGTGGGTCCAGCCAGGCCGCAAGGTCCTGAGACTGAAAACCCAAAGCCATCACAGAGGGGTAAAGGGAGCAATAGTATTGTCGAAAAGTATATAGTATAGCTGGTAGAGAAGAGACCGATTCCCCAAAGGGGTCACAATGCTAGGTATCACTGTCAGGGGCTGGTTATGTTGCGCCAAATTTGCCAGAAGGCGACCATTGCGGTATCCCTGTTCGAAAAACCTCTGCTTCTTCCGGTAAAGGTCTTGTCTGGTAACCTCAGCAGGGTGGAGAAGAAGCTCGCACACCAGAAGGCAGAAGTCAGAGAAGAAGGGAAGCAAATATTAAGGAGCAGTGGTCAGCGATCTGAGAGCCCACTGGGTAAATACATGGCATCGAAAACATCTGACAACATGGTCGGGTTTGCAAAGGCTAGGTCGATTCGAGAGGATGTTTTGTATGTAGTAGAGAAACAGAAGTAAGATCTAACTGTGGGATGTTTCCATCTCCAAACCTCGGTAACTCCCATTGCCTGGGCCCAGGTAAGCAGATCTGTAGAAAATTATTTAGAAGGAATAGGTCTGTCTAAATCGGCATTGAAGTAGCCCATCAGTAACACTCTGGCAGGGCAGTAAGGGGTAACCCTCTCTAGAATACTGTATAAAATGCCAGATGAAAAGAGAGGGGGAATAGAGTTGAGCGGACACCTGGATGTTCAGGTTTGGCGGGTTCGGCCGAACTTCAGAAAAAAGGTCGAGTTCGGGACCGAACTTGACTGGAACCCGAACCCCATTGAAGTCAATGGGGACCCAAACTTTTGAGGACTAAAATTGCTCTAAAAAAGTAATGGAAAGGGCTAGAGGGCTGCAAATGGCAACAAAATGTTGTTAAGAGCATGGCAAGTGCTCTGCAAACAAATGTGGATAGGGAAATAACTTAAAATAACATAAAAAAATAAATAAAAAAAAAAATAATATGCTGGAGGCCCCCTTCTCAGCAGAAGAGGTACAGGAAGTCATTAAGAACCTCAGAAACTCAACGGCACGATGCCACACATATGGTGGGAATGCCCCAGAATACGCCCTTTCTGGAAAAAAATATTCAATTTAATGGATAAGCTAGTGGGAAAATAAAATACTTTGAAATAAAAAAAATAAAAAATTATAATCTTGACCTAGGAGGACGAGGTCCATATAGAGTAGGAGGTTGAGGTGGCGGTGGATGTGGCGGTGTAGGTGGAAGCGGCGGTGGAGGAGGATGAGGTAAGGCTGGTGATGTGTCGAATTCTGTCCCCCGTCGGATAGTGTCCGCCCTGTACTGCGTTTGTTCAGTACGTAGGACAAGGGGATTTCGAAACTTTCCGAAGACGATGCGCGGTGAGTCCAGGTTCAAGCCACTGTATCAGAGGTTGAAGCCGAGCCAAGCGAGGCCGTGCCCAAAGCGTGGCGAGCGAAGCGAGCCTGTGAGGGGCCCTGTTACTATGTGCTACTGTATGTCCACTTGGATGGTGGGGCTTGAACCTGCACTCACTGCGCAGGCGCCGTTCATCTTCCGAGATTTTGTGAATCTCCTTGTCCTCCGTACTGCGCAAGCGCTGCGCCTGCGCAGTAAGTTGCCGGACACTATCCAATAGCAAGACAGTTTTTGTCAGAACACCAGTATACATGTCTATTCTGTACAAGGTACGGACAAGTCCTGTGGGATCCATGCCTGGTTCATTTTAATGAACGTGAGCTTGTCCACGTTGGCTCTGGACAGGTGGCTGCGCTTGTCTGTGATAAAGTGTGTTTGCACTAAATGTGTGTTTTTGCAATAGCAGAATACACCCAGAGTATGTACAGGGTGTATCTCAAAACCTGCAAACCTCCAGAAAATGCTATTAAAGAAAAAAAATTTCACTCAATTTTTTTTTTTTGGAATAGCACAATAGAAGAAAAACATATCAATTGGGTATGTCACACCTGCACATATCCAGAAAACACTGCAACATTTTTTTTTGCACTAAATGTGTGTTTTTGCAATAGCAGAATACACCCAGAGTATGTACAGGGTGTATCTCACAGTAACATATGCAGTGCTGGTGCACTGAGCTTGCAGATAAAAGTTATATTTTTTCTGGCACTGGGCTCATGGCAGTGTAAAAAGACTGTGCACTGCAACCCAACCAGGTAAATCTATGTAGATCGCTGACTTATTAGAATTGATTTCTGAATCTGGACTGATTCCTAGCATGTAATTCTCTCCCTCACAGCAGCTAGGTACCTTTCCCTACACTGTGTAAAGCAGAGTGACGTGCTGTGCTGTGTGCCTCTAGCTTATATAGAGGCTGGGTCACATGTTGCACTGGCCAATCACAGCCATGCCATTAGTAGGCATGGCTGTGATGGCTTCTAAGGGCACACCAGTTAAACGAAAGTTGATTGGCTGCCCTGTATCTTTTAAAAATGTGCCATTACATCGCCGAACACCGGACCCGAACCCGAACATAAAGTCAATTGTTGGGGTTCGGGTCCGGGACCCGTACACCCAAAAGTCCGGTACGGACCCGAACTTTACAGTTCGGGTTCGCTCAACCCTAAGGGGGAATGTACACATTCACAGCAATATAACAAGTGCCCCATACAGAGAACACATCACATATTTGCCCTGAGGGTCAGTGTGGACCTGTTCCACCACACAAAGACTTACTGATCAATATGGAAACCCCTCTAAAAAAGGTGGAATAAGAGGCATGGAAGGCTTTCTGATTCCATGGCTTTTTAAGTGCAAGGAGTTTGCTGCCCATGAGGTGTGTTTCTTGTAACAATATCACATGAGGGGAGTGTAATTTGAGATATTTAAAAAGCACTGCTCTTTTAAATTTGGAATTGAGACCTCAGACATTCCAGGACAGTATATTAAAGTTGGGAACATCCCGTGCAGCCATCGTGCATGTTAGGATAGATGGGGGCGGAAGGGAGTATGAGTGGCCTGAGAGTACTCTTCAGGAGCAGTAAAGACCCAGAGAGCCAGTACCATGTAGAATTACAACCAATAAAAAAACAAAACAAACAAAAAAACATATACATAAACTATAAACTTTACCCATTGTGACAACAGAGTGCCATTCCTGCCCTCGTCTGGTGTCATCCCTAAAAACTCGGGAGTGACCAAACCAGGCCTATACCCAAAACTTGAACAGTAACTGACAATAGTTCAGATCTATGCCCTAAAAACTTGAGGAAGTCCTCCGGTTAGTAAAACAGGTAGCAATCAAGGATACGGTAACGGAAGGGGATGCTGCTGTCTGGCAGTAACGGTATATGGATAAAGGGGGAAAAAAATTACTTGTAGGGGGGGTTATATGGCAGGATCAAAAAATTTACATGAAGGGAGCACTGGAGCTGCAATAACAGAAGGGTAGGCCAGGAGACTTGGAAACAAAAATAAGTGGCAAGTTCCAGCACAACAGGGAGAAGTCATCGCCATTGCCTTGGAAGGTGAGGCGTAGTACGAAGAAGGATGTTGTGTTCTCCAACACAATTAGGGCATACAGAAGAAGCAGATACAGTACTTAGCTGGTATCCTGGAGCCCGATGGAAGTTCAGCGAGATGTCATGATATCAGGTGCTTTAGGGTTATGGAAGAACTGTGTGTGCGGTCGCCATCTGTAATCCTCATCCTGCTGGGGTAGAGGAGGCTGATATGGATGCCCTTTTCTCTAAGCCTCTTGCGCACTTCTGTGAAGGATTTGCACTGCTGCTGCACTTCCTGGGAATAATCTGGAAAAAATTGCTTGATGTTCTCATACTGGACATCAGGCTTGGCCCGGGCAGCAGCCAGGATATGATCTTGGTCTCGTAATTGAGGAAATGTAGGAGGAAAGGGGGCGTTGGAGCCCCAGGTTTCGGTGGGGTCAGCAAGACCCTGTGGGTGCGTTCCACCACAAATGTTGGTGGCAGGTTGGTTAGGCCAAACAGGTCAGTCAGGACCCGTTCAGTGAATTCAGTGGGCCTATTACCTTCTGCCCATTCTTGTAGGGCCAAGATGCATATATTGTTTCGCCAGAGGCGGCTTTAGGTGTCTAAGGTGTCCCTTTCCTGTAGTGCCTGTACCTGAAGCTGCAGGGCTTGGAGGTCCCTGGCGTCCCTCCATACCATGTCTTCAACCGTGGAGACCCGGGCATGAAATTTGTCGAGGTTCTGGTGGATGAGTCTGATGTCCGTTGCCACATAATCTATCTTGGCTGTTAGGGACTCCTTGCACTCAGCATTCACCGCCATTATGTCTGTTCTGGAGGGGTAAGCCACGTCCACTGTCTCCTCTGCAGTCTGTTTACTGGCTGACATGCAGGGATCAAGCACATGGTTAAGATGGCCGTCGGCTGTGGACGCGCTGGAGTGGAAATACCTGGAAAATACCTGGAAAAAAAAACAATTTTCTCCACTCAAAACCAATACTCTGGAGTCCCTCACACTCACTCAAAACCAATACTCTGGAGTCCCTCACACTGAACCAGTGAGAACCCTAGTCTCCGTGGCTGGGTTCACATTATCGCAATGCCAGACATCGCATGTGAATCACACAGCATTGCTGTGCAGATCACATGCGATGCCTGTGCGATGGCAATTCAGCCATACAGACTGTATGGCTGAATTGGCATTGCATTCACACCAAAATGGTGCAGGACCCTTTTTTGGTTCGCACTAGAATTGGATCACATGGGTGGGCACTGGAATCGCGTTGGTTTCCGCATCTCACTAGTGTGAACCGGCACTAAGTCAGCTAATACAGTAGCAGGGCCGAGCACTTTCACGTTCATGTACATTTTGCTTTTTTTATCCTACCCAAACACACTGACACTAAAAAAAAATAAAATCTTTATTTAACCTCACTAAAACACAATATCAGTGACCTTTGATTCTAATTGTGATAATTGACCCAGTCTATGACTTTTGATAATTACACTGACACTAACCTAGATCAGGCCCTGATCTGGCCATTTTATTTATTTATTTATTTAACTTTTTTTTTACTTTATTTTGTTTATGCCCTGTACACACGATCGGAATTTTGGCCAGCAAAAGACAGATGAGAGCTTTTCGTTGGAAAATGCGACCGTGTGTATGCTCCATCAGACTTTTGCTGGCCGAATTTCCGCCAGCAAAAATTTGAGAGCATGTTCTCAATTTTTCCGACAGAAAAAGTTTCTATCGGAAATTTTGATCGTCTGTACCAATTCCGACGCGCACAATTCCTATGCATGCTCAGAAACAATTTGACGCATGCTCGGAAGCATTGTTGTACGTCACCGCCTTCTTGATGGTCGAAAGTTCAGCGAACTTTTGTGTGACCGTGTGTATGCAAGCCAAGCTTGAGCAGAATTCCATCGGAAAAAACATCCAAGATTTTTCCGTACGCGGCATAACACTCTTCTCCTCTGACTAGGAGAAAATAACTAGGAGAAAAAGATACATTGTTAAAACATTACGGGGTGGATTTTATTAAACAATCATTGTAATAGCCAATCGCAGGCTATTACAGCAATCATGTGTTCGAGAGCTGGTCCAGCCACCTCCTGATCATTAGTAAGAGACCTGGAAATGTCAATTGTCAGCTTCCTGCACAAACACTGAGCACATATATGCAGTGCTTTAGAAAGTGGCCTACTACCAAGACGCCGTATATATCTCAGCATAAACGGGTTATTAGGTTGCTCAATATTCCTCTGTGCACAATAACTACTAGGTGAAAGCAAAAAACCGCGCTACCCTAACACATACAAATGATCACACAATTGGAAAGGGGAAAATAAATAAGAAATAAAAATAAATAAATGAATGAATGAATAAATCAATGAATAAAACCTAAACCGGCTGCAGAATAGTGGGATAAACACACATGAAATATAGAGAAAGGAAAACTGCGCCAGGTAAACTAAAATAACAGTAATAAAAAACCAATACACATGAGTGATCTGTGTATCTAATTTGTAGTATTTGAGGTACTAATAACCTAAGGAATAAAGTCTGCACACAGATTTAAAAGGGCATAGGCAAACAGTAATGGTATATTCTCAGGTTATCAAAACATGAAAGACAAATATTCGACTAGATTTGTTAAAATATAAAACTGTGGACAATGGTAAAATGGTATTTCTCAGAGTCCTTGTGAAAGATGAATAACAAGACAATGGATAAGAGTCCTCTTATACGGTAGATTCCACTACACCAATGTGCTCCACTTCTATTAAAGTGTCACCACCAGTAAGTAGGCTCCTTACCAGATGTATAGAAAACAAAAGCACTCAGGATTGAGCCTTAGCCCAGGATTCCAAACATCAGGTATGGTTTTCCCTCAGACAGTATCCTCCAAGATCAGTATATTCAGACCAGAGCTCCAAAGCAGGGGGAAGGAGGGGAACGCTTCCAATGTCAGGATGGATAGATAAAGCACTCAAAGGTGCATCCAGAGGTTACCATGTAAATGATAAAGGCAGACCATAGCGTGATATTGTAAAAACTAGAATGACTTTAATTAATTTAACCCCCATTGAGAACGTCTGTTGATGACGAAACGCGTATGGGAGGACGCGCAGTGACGTCACCACGTTCGTGTTACAAGGAGAAAGGGTTTGATTGGATGCCGGCCGGCGCTTCTTTTAAAACAATCGTTGGATTTTTTACTGCCTATCTTGTTCATAAAGAATGTGAGTAATATCCGATTTTAATTAAAGTCATTCTAGTTTTTACAATATCACGCTATGGTCTGCCTTTATCATTTACATGGTAACCTCTGGATGCACCTTTGAGTGCTTTATCTATCCATCCTGACATTGGAAGCGTTCCCCTCCTTCCCCCTGCTTTGGAGCTCTGGTCTGAATATACTGATCTTGGAGGATACTGTCTGAGGGGAAACCATACCTGATGTTTGGAATCCTGGGCTAAGGCTCAATCCTGAGTGCTTTTGTTTTCTATACATCTGGTAAGGAGCCTACTTACTGGTGGTGGCACTTTAATAGAAGTGGAGCACATTGGTGTAGTGGAATCTACCGTATAAGAGGACTCTTATCCATTGTCTTGTTATTCATCTTTCACAAGGACTCTGAGAAATACCATTTTACCATTGTCCACAGTTTTATATTTTAACAAATCTAGTCGAATATTTGTCTTTCATGTTTTGATAACCTGAGAATATACCATTACTGTTTGCCTATGCCCTTTTAAATCTGTGTGCAGACTTTATTCCTTAGGTTATTAGTACCTCAAATACTACAAATTAGATACACAGATCACTCATGTGTATTGTTTTTTTATTACTGTTATTTTAGTTTACCTGGCGCAGTTTTCCTTTCTCCACAATAACTACTAACAAGAAGGTAAATCAATCTTGAAGCTCATGCACAATTTGGACTCAGACGGAGTTTATGTTTAACATAAAACTCCAGAAAAGCAGAAAAATACATTGTTGTTTGTATATTTAATATACAATATTTTTGTAAATTAGGTCAGTTTTACTTTGTTTTCTTGTTCATTGAACATAAGTGATGGTGCTGATTCATTGTCCATTGAGGAGGCTGGAGGTGTAAAAATGACATCAGAAGCCAAAGTGCCAAACCAAGAAAATAATTAGCTTAATTAATAAACTACAAGTGTCACCTGTCTGGTTCTGCAGTGTGGAAAAATATACTTGAATAGCAAGATTGGTTATACAGAATTACAAATTCTTTTGACAATTACAATAATAAGTTCAAGTGTACATTTTAGGGCTCTTTCACACGGGACGGATCAGTAATGATCCGCCCCTAAAGATCCGCTGCTCAGCGTGGATCGCTCCACTGATCCCCGCTGAGTCGGCGGATGACAGGGCGGACCCTGCACACTGTCATCCGCACTGCCCTGTCAGATCTCCGCTCTCCTCTATGGGGGATCGGATGAACACGGAACACTGTATGGAAAAATATGGTTTTCCTCCGTCTGCAGAATCGGACCACAGCGAAGACGGACAATATCGGGTGTCAGCGGATGAACATCCGCTGACATCCGCTATCCCATAGGGATGCAAGTATGTCCATATTTCATCCGAAAACGGATGGATGAAATACGAACATACGGTCCGCCCGTGTGAAAGATCCATTAGTGTTTAGAGTGGTGCGTTAATGAGCTGTTGCAAATATTTGAGGATCAGTGAGATCCTCCTATGATTGATAAGAGGCAATTATCAGTGCAGAAGTAATGGAAGGAACTTACTAAACTTATTGGTCTTGTGTTCTGTTATTGGCCCAGTTAAGACTCAGGGATACGAGGAACGAATAAGCGGAGGGCTGGAATCACAGGGTGGAAGGGGAACAAGACAGCTCTGAATTGATGAGTTCAAAAGGGATGTAGGAGCTTTACTTATGTGATTGGTGGAGGAGATGGGTGATGGGGAGGAGCATAGGAGATTAGAATGCATAGAGGGGTTGGACTGTAACAGTTAGGCTACTTTCACACTGGGGTGGGTGGGGGCTAATTTTAGCGGTGGTTTACCACTGTTATAGTGGTGCCTTTTGGCCGCGATTTTAACCTCTACTAGTGGCCAAATAAAGGGTTAAATGCGCCCGCAAAGCACCGCTGCCGAATTTCAATGGCAGGGGCAGTGGAGAAGTGGTGTATACACCACCCGAATGATGCTGCTTGCAGGACTTTTTCTAACGTCCTGCAAGCGCACCGCCCCAGTGTGAAAGAACTCAGGCTCTCACACTGGGGCTGCAGGGGAGGCGTTTTTCAGGAGCTTTACATGTGCTATATTTAGCCCAAAAGCACCTGAACAACGCCCAGTGGGACAGTAGCCTTAGAGTCTGAAAGGCATTGGATGAACATCCCTCCCTCCCTGGTATTGGCT
>JAQSEC010003144.1:0-10238 GCA_028564925.1 Lithobates sylvaticus
CCATGGCCTCTGAAACTGTGATAGGCATTGAGGAGTGAATTCACAAATTCACACCCTTAGAAATCCTGAAGGTGGTGCGTGGTTTTTGGGGCCCCGTACTTGGCTAGGCTCCCAAAAAGTCCCACACATGTGTATCCCCGTACTCAGGAGAAGCAGCAGAATGTAATTTGGGGTGTAATTCCACAAATGCCCATGACATGTTTGAGCAATATATCATTTAGTGACAACTTTGTGCAAAAAAAAAAAAAAATAATAATAATTATTATTTTTCCCGCAACTTGTGTCAAAATATAAAATATTCCATGGACTCGACATGCCTCTCAGCAAAAAGCTTGGGTGTCTACTTTCCGAAATGGGGTCATTTGGGGGGGGTTTGAACTGTCCTGGAATTTTATGCACAACATTTAGACGCTTATGTCACACATTACCCACTCTTCTAACCACTTGAAGACAAAGCCCTTTCTGACACTTTTTGTTTACATGAGAAAATAATTTTTTTTTGCAAGAAAATTACGTTGAACCCCCAAACAATATATATATTTTTTAAAGCAAAGGCCCTACAGATTAAAAATGGTGGGTGTTTCATTTTTTTTTTTTTTTTTTTTCACTCAGTATTTGCGCAGCGATTTTCAAACGCATTTTTTTGGGAAAAAACACACTTTTTTAAATTTTAATGCACTAAAACACACTATCTTGCCCAAATATTTGATGAAATAAAAAATTAGATCTTAGGCCGAGTACATAGATACCAAACACGACATGCTTTAAAATTGCGCAGAAACGTGCAGCGGTGACAAACTACATACATTTTTAAAAGCATTTAAACGCCTTTACAGGTTACCACTTTAGATTTACGGAGGAGGTCTACTGCTAAAATTACTGCCCTCGATCTGACCTTCGCAGTGATACCTCACATGCATGGTGCAATTGCTGTTTACATATGACGCCAGACCGACGCTTGCGTTCGCCTTTGCGCGAGAGCAGGGGGGGACAGGGGTGCTTTTTTTTTTTTTTTTTTTTATTATTATTGATTTTGCTTTTTTATTTTATTTTTCAACTGTTCCTTTCATTTATATATATTTTTTATCATTTTTTATTGCTATCTCAGGGAATGTAAATATCCCCTATGATAGCAATAGGTAGTGACAGGTACTCTTTTTTGAAAAAATTGGGGTCCATTAGACCCTAGATCTGTCGTCTGCCCTCAAAGCATCTGACCACACCAAGATCGGTGTGATAAAATACTTTCCCCAATTTCCCAATGGCGCTGATTATATCCGGCGAAATATAAGTCATGAAATGCTCGTAGCTTCCGGTTTCTTAGGCCATAGAGATGATTGGAGCCATTCTGGTCTCTGATCAGCTCTATGGTCAGCTGGCGGAACCACCGGCTGCATTCTCAGGTTCCCTGTTGGGACAGGAGAGCCAGAGAAAACCATGGAAGACGGTGGGAGGGGGGGGGGGCATTCCCTCCCACTGCTTGTAAAAGCAGTCTAGAGACTAATTAGCCACTAGGATTGCTTTTACATGAAAGCCGACCGCTGGCTGAAAAGAATGATACCAAGTTAATGCCTAATCCTGCCGGCATCATTCTGGTATAACCACTCAAAGTCCAGCAACATACCAGTACGTTGCTGGCCCTTGTTTGGCATATATTGTAATCTTTTTTTTCATGCAGCCTGTGGGCTGAACGAAAAAAAAAGATTGATCGGTGGGTATGCCCACCATTAGAACCTCCCTTCATCCACCCACTTCTAATGATGGCATACATGCACCATTTTGTTTTTAACTGTGGTGGTGAAAATCACCTCCAACAGCGCTGGAGTCACGGATTTATGTATCGTGGGAGCAAGCGCTGTTGCTGCCAAGATAAATAAATCCGCGCTGCAGCTGAATGGCGTACCTGCTAAGCAAATTATGGTTAACAATAAAACAAAGTAACATTACAGTATAACAGTAAGATTTACCATACCTGCAAAGCAAATACCAAAAAAAACATAGTAAAAAATAAAACATTTTTTAATGCAACCTGTGCCTAAAATATATATATGCCGAAGCATGGGGGCATCCTCCCGCAAAAAAGTTATGCCGCGTACACACGGTCGGAATTTTGCACGGGCAAGCCTCCGTCGGAATTTCAACCGTATGTAGGCGGCATTAGGAGCAAATCGCTCCTCCGCCCTCTGCTGCCCCCATGCTTCGGCATATATGCTCTTTTTTTTTAACTGTGGTGGTGAAATCACCTCCTACAGCGTTGGAGTCACGGCTTTATGTATCGTGGGAGCAAACGCTGTTGCTGTCAAGATAGATAAATCCGCGCTGCAACTGAATGGCGTACCTGAAAACAAAAAAATGGTTAACAATAAAACATTGCAGAATAGAATACAGTAAAAAGGAGAACAATAGAGAGAGAGAATAGAGAGAAAGAGAACAATAAAACAACTATTTTTGTTTTTTTTTTTATTTTATATTTTTTTTGTTTTATTTTTTTACTTTTTTTTAAACTTTTGTTTGTAACTGTAACAGTTCTAACGGAACTGTTGTAACGGTTCCATCGGTTTTGGTCTCAAAATGCGATGGCATTCTTGAGAACGTGTGCCTAGTCTGTGCAATGCTGTACCCTACGCTAATACTCAACTAGTGTATGGTAGCGTTCAAAACATTCACCGATGCAAAGACCAGGATTGTCAGGACAGCGGGGACAATAATAGCGGGTGTCACGCCTAAATCCGCGCTTTCTGCAGACACGACATTTTCTTTGGGGGGGCTTGTTGGGTAGGGGTACTCGGGAGGACATAAATAAAATGCCGCTCATGCAGCCGGCTAACTGCATTTGGTTGGGGAATGTGAGGCGGAGCACCGTCTGGAAACAGAAGGGCTCCGATGATCTCTTCCTGGAATTTAAGGAAGGATCCAGTACGTCCTGAAGCTCCGTATAGCACATGAGCGTTCAGCAAAGCCAATTGGAAAAGGTAAATAGACACTTTTTTGTACCAGCGTCTAGCCTTACGGGCAACTAGGTACGGCGCCAACAACTGGTCGTTGAGGTCCACCCCTCCCATGTTTTGGTTGTACTCGTGGACACAGAGGGGTTTCGTCACAACACCAGCCGCCGTAGTAATTTGGACCGTCGTGTCTGCATGAAGGGAGGTAAGAACGAAAACATTCTTATTATCCCTCCACTTCATAGCGAGCAAGTTATTACACTTCAAGCAGGCTCTCTCCCCCAGCCTAAGACGGGACTCTACAAGCCGCTGGGGAAAGCCCCGGCGATTAGGTCGCACGGTGCCACATGCTCCAATCTGATGATCAAACAAATGACTAAACAGTGGCACGCTCGTGTAATAATTATCCACGTACAAGTGGTACCCCTTTCCGAATAAGGGTGACACCAAGTCCCACACAATCTTGCCAGCGCTCCCTATGTAGTCAGGGCAGTTTGTCGGCTCTATGTGGCTATCTTTGCCCTCATAAACCATAAATTTACATGTATAGCCTGTGGCCCTGTCACAGAGCTTATACATCTTGACCCCGTATCTGGCACGCTTGCTGGGAAGGTATTGTTTGAATGACAAGCGGCCAGTAAACTTAATCAGGGACTCGTCAACGCAGACAACTTGATGGGGAGTAAACAAGTCTGCAAAACGTTGGTTGAAATGGTTTATGAGGGGCCGAATTTTATAGAGCCGATCGTATGCAGGGTCTCCACGAGGACGACAGAGTTCATTGTCGTTGAAGTGCATGAACCGCAAAATCTGTTCGTATCGTGCCCTGGACATGGAGGCAGAGAACACGGGCATATGGTACATTGGCTCAGTGGACCAATATGAACGCAACGTACCCATTTTAACTATGCCCATGATGAGGGAAAGGCCCAGAAAGATCTTAAATTCGGGGACCGTAATTGGTCTCCAATCTCTGGCAAGGGTGGACAACTGGGGATTAGCAGCGATGTGTTGACCAGCGTACAAATTGGTTTGGTCCACAATAGATCTATAGAGATCTTCGGTGAAAAACAGCGAAAAAAAATCAAGTGACGTAAAATCAGCTGTTTCCACCTGAATACCGGGTTGGCCAGTGAATGGGGGAAGTACGGGTTCTGCAGAAGTGGTGGGCACCCAATCAGGATTGGCAAATTCTGCAGGAAGGGCACTATGGGCACGACGGGCCTGTCTTTGTCGTCTTCTTGGTGGCAGCGGGACACTACTTGTGCTTGCCACCTCGCCAGCTGAAACTGCACTTATGGGACTCGTCACGTCACCACGTGATACTGCAGTGCTGGTTTGACTACGTCCAGGGTGTACTAGGCCGCTGGTGCTTGCCTGTTCACCAGAAGGAATAGCGGCTCTAGTACGTCTTTGCCTCCTACGAGCGACCTGCGGTTCCTGCACCTCAACAACAGAAGAAGGAGTTTGGGGTCTGGTACGCCTGACCTTAGCAGGGACCACAACTCCGCCGTCAGAGCTATCTGTCATGGAGCCGCTGTCGTCTACTGGGTCGTATTCTGAGCCTGATTCTGACAGATGAGTGACCTCCTCTTCACTATCTGTCATGCTCAGACACAAGTAGGCCTGTTCACTAGTGTACGTTTGACTTGCCATTTTGGGCTCTAAATTTAGTAGTACACTAGTGAGACTCACAGGAAAAAAAAAAGCTCCTGACTGTTAGCGACTGAATCAAAACGCTACCAAAAAAAAACTGTAAGCGATCGCAGGGATCAGGCCTGACTCTGCGAACGCTGCAGTTATGTGTGCTTAGTGTTTTGTAAGTGACAGTGATCGATCGATACTGCACTTGGGTGGGCTGGGCGGAGGGGGAAAACGCAGGTGCTAGCAGGTATCTGGGCTGATCCCGCTAACAATGCGTTTTTGGGAACCCTAAACAGCTGGGGACGCTAGTATAGATCTGATCAGATCAGATATCGATCTGTTCAGATTCTATACCACTAAGGGAGGTGTATGCTGCGTGCGTGGGTGTTTGCGGTACTGGCACTAACCCGACGCTGCCTGGGGCGACGCAGACCCTATTTGACTCTAAAACCTTACTTATATCACCCGCCGGGCGATCAGGGGGTTAAACCTTTATTAGGTAATAAACGGCGGGTGCCCTGAAACTATAAAAAATAAACTAACTGACCAGCGTCACCCGTAACAGTTATATGGTGATCACTGGTGAAAGGGTTAACTAGGGGGCACTCAGGGGGTTAAAACCTTTAGTAGGTAGTATATGGGGGGTCCCTGACCCTATAAAACGCTGCGGCAAACCTAAATACCTACCTCCCTAACTAGCGTCAACTGTGACACTAATACAGCGATCAAAAAAAAACGATCGCTTAGTGACACTGGTGACGGGGGGTGATCACGGGGGTTAAACCTTTATTAGGGGGGGTTCCTAGACCTAAAGGGGGCTAAATCTAACTGCCCTAACAGTTATTAGGGTCACAATGCACCAATGCAGTTAACAGTAAAAAAAAAAAAAAAAAAAAAAAAAAAATGCTTTGGTGTCACTGTGACAGGGGGTGCAGGGGGGCAATCGGGTGGGGGGGGGGGGCTGGGGTGTGAAATGTGTGCCTAGAATGTTCTACTGTTAGTGTAGTGTGGTGTAGTGTAGGTGTTGTGCAACTCACGTGTCTTCTCTCCTCGGCGTCGGTTCGAAAAGACCGCCACGAGGAGAGATGACCTCACTTCCCCTGGCTCTGTACACAATACAGAGCCAGGGGAAGCATTCCATTGGCTGGGAGCGATCGCGAGGGGGGGGGGGCACGAATGAGTGCCCCCCCCCCTCATCTCCGATCCCTCCCCCAATGTCCCGGACAATTTACAGACACGGGGGCGGGCCCGATCGGCCCCCCACCCGCGTCTGTTAGGGATGACATCACTTCCTCTAGCCCTGTTTACATGACGGGGCTAGAGGAAGTGTTTCATTGGCTGGGAGCGATCGCGAGGGGGGGGCCACGAATGAGTGGCCTCCCCCTCATCTCCGATCGCTCCCCCAACGATGCCGACCGCCGCAGGCACCGGGGGGGGGCCCGATCGGGCCCCCCACCCGCAGACAGGTAGGGACGTATATATACGCCCTCCTGCCTGTACGTGCCATTCTGTCGACGTATATCGTCGTGCGGCGGTCGGCAAGTGGTTAATATCCCTGGAGGTGTCTGTAACATGGAACATGATCTGGCATTGCTGGAACATTATTCAAAGCAATGGAGACTGCAGTTCTATGTTTCTAAATGTAAAACAATGCACCTGCATTGTAGCGTGCTTGAACACAGAATTGTGCACTACCATGTGTTGCGGTATGCTGTGTTACTAAAATGGTGCTGCTTCAATTTTTGGTCTGTTGTGGTGCATTGGCAGCCCATGCAAATGCAACATAACACATGTTAACGTACATGCATTAAAGTGGTTGTAAACTCTTACAAACCACTTTGACCTACAGGTAAGCCTAGATTAAGACTTACCTGTAGGTCCAAGAAATATCTCCTAAACCTACACGGTTTAGGAGATATTTGCAAAAAGACAGGCACCGCTGTCTACGGCGCATGCGCCGTAAACAGCTGTGCGGCAGGTGCACTGAGCGTGCGCTGCTAACGGCGGTATTCCGCGAGTGGCGACTCCCATGCGCATGCGTGGGAGTGACATCATCGCGGATCTGGCAAATCACAGCGTCGGAGCCGCGATACCCACACAGAAGATGGAGGCTCCGTACACAAGGGGACAGCAGTGAGATCGCAGGCTCATGTGTCAGGTAAGTGACACATAATGGGCTACTATGCGATGCATAGTAGCCTATTATGCTTTACCTTTGCAGGGAAACAAAGAGTAAGTAAACCCATCAGGTTTTACTTCCGCTTTAAGCACACTGCAAAGGGTCACCTTGATGTGAATGAAGCCTCAATGTTTCTATGCTTTTGAACCAGGTAGGTAGGTAGATAGCAAACACGTTTTACAGGCTGCCAGTACCAAGCAGAAAATAAAATCTAGAGTGTGTCTAAAGGCAGGACATTTTTTTACCTTATTGCATTCCCTGCATTAAGGTAAAAAAAGTCCCAGTATTTGTACTGCCCCCTCACCTCACTAAATACTTACCTGAGTCCTATATCAATCCAGTGCCATGCCTAAGTGCAACAGTGCTGCTCTCTCTTCCTCTTTCCAAAGTACTCAGTGAAAGCAGTGGGAGCCAATGGCTTCTATTGCTGTCAAGCAACTCCTCTGAGGAGGGAGCGGGGGGCGATCTGTACTGTCTGTGTTCACAGACGCCAGGAACAAGTCCACAGGTATGTCCCCATAGGACAGGTGTGCTTCCATAGGAAGCAGCCTAGAGCACTGGTAGGGGACCTCAGAAGTGGAAGCTCTGTGTGATACCCTTGTGCAGAGCAGATAAGTATAACATGTTTGTTATTTTAGAGAAAAAAAATTAAGCTTTACAGCCACTTTAAATTGCTTTTACAAAGTGACTTTCCACCATATTTAGTCCTGTTTTCTAAAGCTCAGAAACAGCATCTACAGCAGGTAACCTCCTTCTCCCCCCTGGCTGTCACTATCAGTGCTTACCTCCAGTCCTGGCTGCTGTGAGTGTTACTCTCATTGACACAATCATGCTGATTGAGACTCTCTACCTCCCATACCCCAGCCAGCCAAGATGCTCTGCCTCTTCTCCACTGTTTCCTGGGATAGTCAGGAAAGGCATGTCCATTAAGGGCACACGGGCGCCGCCCCCTATCCATGCATCCAGCCCCTTTGCAGGATGTGGAATGCATGGATTCCAATGAGGGAGGGGTGTTTTTTTTTGAAGCACCTGATTAGAGCCAGAGGCTCTAATAGGCTTCAAAATAGGGTGGGCTCGGGGCGCAGAGCACTGCAAACCAATCCTCCTCCTGGCCAATAAGGAAGCAGGTCTTGAGACCATCACCTGATTGGCTGAAAGGACAGGCGACCCTATTGGATGCCTAGGAGGAGGGGAGGAGACGCACGGGAGCTGCTGCCCACCACCTAGATGGGGTAAGTGCCGGACCGACTGGCAGACAGTGAGCTGGCAGCTAGGGGTGCTGAGGTGCTGCAGGTCGCTGGGCGGGGGGGGTGTTTTTTTGCCGCCCCCTCCATAAAAGAACACCAGCTGGATAGAGTCAAAATGTAGTGGCAGTGAAAGGGGGTGCAGCTACAAAGGTAGGCATGCCCTGACTGAGGCAATGAAAGGAGGAGCATATGATCACAAAGATCTGTTCTCATTATGGCTTGGGACAAAAAGGTTGACAACCATGAGAGGAAGATGCAGCCTGCTGGGCCACAGCCTGGTGGTTTACCAGCATTGCTGTAAACAGCTGTTGAGATAAGAGATCAATAACGCAGGGAGTACATTTAATTCTAGGTTCACACTTTTCTGGAGTGGTGCATTGTTATAACACACTTATTTTGTATGTTTACATACGTTGCATTAAGGCATTCGATTGAAAGGCCAGCAGCACATTGCAATGTCCCTAAAGAATTATATGCACCATTTTGACAATGCGGCACACTAGAATGCACAATAGTGCAGTACCATGTGCATAGCTCCCAACTGTTGCTGATTTCAAGGGACTGTCCCTGATTTGGAACAAAATCCCGCTGTCCCTATTTTCTCCTCATTTGTCCCTCATTTTGGTCTGATCTTTATAGTTATATATAAAATGCACTATTTATCTTTCAAAAAGTACTTCACAGTGCTAAACCATTCATCCAGTTTGTAAAATTCTGCATTGGTAAAATTTAAAAGCCAATATAAAGGAATAGTAGTGGTTAAAAAAAAAAGCACTTTTTGGTTTAACTAATCATTTTTTTTTGCATATTTATCCGTTAAGGGGGCAGGGGGTGTGTCCTATGCCTACATGTTCTTGCTAATAGGTGTTCCTCATTCCTAATGGAAGAAGTTGGGAGGTATGCGTGTGCTGCGCTGCATGTGCTTTGGAGCTGTGTTGCTGCAGAGCTGTACAAACATACGTACATCAGAGTATCATCAACTAGATAGTTAGGTACAGGGACTAAGATCACTATGTGCGCAAACATCTGAACATGCATGCGGACCAGTAATCTAAACATTATTTAGCACTGCAAAGCAGGAAGTGGCTCCTGTATTCCTGAGAAGTTCCGACCACAAAATCCGTCGGATTTTTTCTGACGGATTTTGTCCGACGCTAGTGTTGCATACACACGGTCGGACAAAGTTGTCGGAAAATCCGATCATTCTGAGCGTGGTCATGTTCGTTGCGTACGAAAGAACTACGTAGAGGCTAGTAGCCAATAGCTTTGGTCTCGTAATTTGATCTGAGCATGCGTGGCACTTTGTCCATTGGAATTCTCGACACACGATCGGAAAAAGTCAGATCGGATTTTGTTGTCGGAAAATTTGAGAGCAGTCCGATGGAGCCCACACACGGGCGGATTTCCGACAACATGGTCCGATCAGACATTTTCCGTCGGAATTTTGTCAGTGTGTACGGGGCATAACACCATGAAAACAGATAATTTAAAATGATTACACAACATTGTGAAAACAACATTTTAAAAACATTAACACATTGATATGTTTCCTTTTATGGGTTTATCTATACAAAAACTGAAAGGAGTATATAGTACATTCTCTTTAAGTAGAAACTGCAGTTCTGTAAAACTACCAGCAGATGACACCATAGCACACAATAAGCTTTTTCTTTGAAGCGCTCAGTTCTGAATAATCACTTCACATAAGGGCTTACCTTATGGTGTCTTTAGTTGAAAACCAATACAAAGACGTTTGCACCTCTAAGGCTTATGTTTTAAAATATCAATTTAACAATTTATTGGAAAGATTTCAAGATACAAGTGAATGATTAAGTGTTAAAGCAGGCTATGGTATTGTACAGATGACTTTACATACAAGAAAATATAAATCAAAATCAGTGAATGTGACATTCACCAGACATTGTGGGTAATCATTCCCTGTCATTTTAAAACACATGCACCCCTGCAGTGAAAATGTTGTGAATGTTGAACTTGCTGCTGTATAAATATGCTGTAACATTGTATTGCACAATTAGACACCATAGAAACTACTACTCTGCTTAAAATCCTGGTTGGACTGCTGAACCACTGCCCCTGGAAAATCAAAGGTTCTTTTTAGTATTATTTAAATCTGTGACACGTTTGCACCTTTGAAAATACAGTATCAAGCAGTAACACAATTAACTTTATATATTATAATTGTTTTTCTCAGTGAAAAATATT